>PVIH01003786.1:0-152901 GCA_004025045.1 Sigmodon hispidus
AAAAAAATAAATAAAAATTTTAAAATAATAGATAAAAACTCTAAAAAATTTAAACAAAAAATAATAAAAAAAATAAATATAAAATCTAAAAAAATATTCCATTCTATAAAATTATTAAAAAGATCATTTATAAAAGACTTTAAAACACTAAAAAAGACCATTACCACTAAGTTACAAGATTATAAGGCTCGTTTAGAGATTTTAAAGAAAAAATTTTGAGACGACACCTACTTAAAATAACCCAAAGCCCCCTCTTAAACAGTGCTATTACAAAAAAAGTTCTTTACCTAAAATAGTTACCATAAAAAGACTACCCCCCGTCCCTCCAACTCTGTTCCCAATTATAACAAAAGCCAAAAAACCACAACCACATAAAAAGACTTCTAACAATATAACATACAATTATAAACCTATACCCATAAAAAATTTAAAGACAATTAAAAAAGCCATAATAAACTATAATATACACTCACCTTTTATAAGACAATCCTTAAACTCATAATCAACACAAAATCAAATAATTCCTGATAACTAAAAAAATTTAACAAACACAATATTAAACAATGGCCAAAACTTCCAATAAAAAATTAGTTTAAAAAAAAGACTAAAGCCTTAAAATCTCAAAATCAAACTAAAAATGTTACCAAAGACCAAATCCTTAAAAAAGGCCAATTTGCTAATTTATCAATTCAAACTACTTATAATGACCATGCTCTGTTACTGTGCCATACTGCCGCCTTAAATGCTTAAAAAAAGTTTTAGACCCAAAACAAAAAATTAAGTCATATACCCAAGGCTGCTACAAAATTATTTTGCAGATTAATTTATATTAAACCAATTCATTATTGAAAGTCCACTTAGTTATCTTTCTTTTGGTGCATTTTCCATTATTTGAACCCTTACAAATTTCTGCTTTTCAGTTAATTAGTCTGTAAGACTGAAACCTGTTTGTTAATCTAGGGTAGAAATATATAATTATGAGTATTGCTGTTGGACATGAATAAATGAGCCTAAATTAAAAATAATTCAAAGTTGACTGACTGGCTGGATTATAGAACCAACCACAGAATAATTTACCTGTGAATTCCAAGTCTTTTTTTCCCCCCAATGAGATTTTTCTTTAAAGAAAGGGTAAAAGATTTTATTATCACAAGATGTTCCAGAGAAAAGTTCCATAAAACCTACATAGTTTTAGTCACAAACTGATTGTCAATAATAAAAATGACTGCACTCTTTAAGGATGCAATAAGATATGGAAGCAAACCCGGTAGCTTCAGTTACTATTAAGCAATATCTCCCCACCTAAAGATTCACCATTCACATTCAAAGATTTATCTGGCTTTAGAGATTATTTTGTAAATTGTTTGAGAATTTCATGGAATAAATTTTATTATATACTTTGATAAAATTATATGCTCTCTTTCTATCAACTCCTGCCAGATCCACTTTCTCTACCTTCGCTCCCTTGCCTGTCCAACTTTGGGGAGTTTTGTGGTTATTTTTTAAATACATATTAAATCTAATGCTATTGAGTACAATTTCTATCTTCCAACTACTCTTAGGAATGGGGCTTTACCTGGAATGTGAAAGATCTACCAGGGGTCCTACCATTAGAGACTTGATTCTACTTCTCTCAGGACCTCTCCAATACTAACAGCTCCTTCAATAGTTATTAGGGTCTGTGCCCACCTTCTCCCTATGATGATGAAATTTTGTCTAATTTGAGCTGTCTCAAGACATGAATTATGTCATGATAGCTGGGAATTTCTATGTGCAGGTGTCCTACTGGGTCTGAAAAGCACCATTTCTGCCTCTTATAATCTTTCTACCCACTCTTTCTGGAATATTTCTGAGTCATAGTGTGGAAGTGTAATATGTATGTTTTCTATAGAGTAAGCAATGCATAGTCTCTTATTGTCTGCTTGCTGGCCAGTTAGGGTCCCTGGATAATTTCCATTTTCTGAAAGGAAAGCTTATCTGATAAGGATTAAGAGATTTTTTGATGTATGAGCATAACAATAAGATATTAAACATTATCTTAATATTAAAATTATTTAACAGAATAATTGGGTTAGCTTCTCCCCTAGGGCCTGTGACTTATCTAGCCACAGGTTCTTGGTCCTGTCAACAGTGCCAGGTATAAATTTCATCTCATAGAGGAGGTCTTTGACATTATCAAACAATGGTTGATCCCATAACAGTCTTAGCATGAGTTTACCAGTAGTCATAACTTATTAGGCCAATTATATTGTAGCTTGCAGGGTTCATATTTAGGTAAGATCGCTTATCACCTCCTCACAACAAAACATATAGAACCTTTTAGCATTGTGAAAGTCAGCCAGTGCAAATGAAATTTCCATGTGAGTTCCAGATTGACTTTTTCATGTTCTATTACTCAAGTACTTAATGCCTTAAACAACAAGATGTTGTTGATTAATTTGGAGGGCTAACCAACAGTATTTACAATGGCCTGTGATGTTTAGGTGTTTTCTATGTACCTACTGACCAACAACTCAAAAACAGGTAACCAGTTCCTTATATGGCAGTTTTGTTAGCTAGTGTGTTTGTCTGTTTGGTAAGTGCACCTTCTATTATAGGTTAACTTTGTTTAAAATGTGTGTGTGTGTGTGTGTGTGTGTGTGTCTGTGTGTGTGTGTGTGTGTGCGTGTGTGTGTCTATGTGTGTGTTTGTGTGTACTGATGCCTATGGAGGCTAGAAGAATATATTAGTTTCCCTCCCTTGGAGCTGTAAGCAGTTGTGTGACACTCTTTATGGATTCTAGGAATGAAATTCACATCCTTTAGAAGAGCAACATGCATTCTTAACCATTGAGATACCTCTCTAGGACCAACTTTATTTTCATGGATGGGGTGAATACAATTGATATCTAAAATGTGGCTATGACAAGTAAGTGCATATAATGAAAAACAAAAAACTTGGTAATGATCTCTGGCCCACAGAAGAGCTATGTAAACAGATGTTTAAGTAGTATATTTACAACGTTTGTACACTCTATCTTTGTACAGCATGGCTAATTAAAGTTCTATTTATAAAATTCTTTATAATTATTAATTTTTTTGCTTCTTTTATATCTCAAACACAGCTTCTCCTCCCTTCTCTTCTCCTATTCCCTCCTCTGCTTCACTCCCCCCATCTGTTTCTGTTCAGAAATGAAAAGACCTTCCATGGGTTTCTACAAAGTATAAAATATCAAGTTGGGGTAGGACTAAGCTCCTCTCTTTGTATTAGAACTGTTTCAATTGGATTCAAAATTAAAGAATTTTTCAACATTCTTAGCCATCCGCTAAATGCAAATATAAATGACTCTGACATACCATCTTGTATCTGTCAGAATGGCTAAGATAAAATAACCACTAATGACAGCTTATGTTGGAGAAGGTGTGGAGTAAAGGGAACACCTCTTCACTGCTGGTGCGAGTGCAAACTTATACAGCCACATTTAAATGGATGTTTATGATATACTTAATGAGGTACATAAAAAAAAGAAAAAGAGAAGAATAGAAGGAGGAAGAGAAGGAGGAGAAAAAGTGGAAGGAGGAGGAGGAGAAGAAGCACTCATGAATTATTAACTGATCTATTAGTAGCCTTTTTTTTTCTTTTTAAAGTGGTCTTTGGAAGAACAGTGGCTAACTTTCTGGTAGCTCTCTTTTTAAAAGTTTTCTGAAAAACCCAGTGTGGTTACTTCAGTACCAAATCCTTCATCTTAGTGTTGGGCTTGTCAGCAGTCTCCCGAGACTTAAAATAGACAAATGCATAATCCCTGAACCAATTTCATGGTGCAATCTCTTCCAGGGCAAAGTGTTCCCAGGAGTAGAAAATGTATCACAAAATACCTTGAAGTCATTGAATCTGTGCAGTTTATGGAATCAAAATTTTTTTTTAACTTTCTCTAGGGTGTCTCTACCACATTATCAGCAATGACTTTTATTCTGAAAAGAAAATTAAAAACAACAAAAAAATACTCCATTTAATTTAAATATTAGTTAATTTATCATGACTGTTGTGCTCTCTTTCTTGTTGCTCACTAAAATAAAAACACTGGATCAAATAAGACACAAATTATGGTACAATGGAAGTCTCAAAATTGGTCTTTTTTTATGTAAGTCCTTCTATAATTAAGGCTGACTCATAGGGATGATGTTTTCTCTTTTGCTGATTTGATTTTCTACTAGTATAGCTAAAAGGGGGAAAACCTGTAGAATTAGATGTTTTTCTGATAATTTAGAATAATGAAAGCATTGTTACATTGTGCTTTAAATGTGTTTTAAAAAAATCATCAAAAAATTTTAGTTGTTTGGGATAGAGAGATTTCTTGGTCATTAAGAGCACTGGATACTCTTAAAAATGACTTAGCCTTGGTTTCCAGAACCTGTACCATGCAACTCACATTCTTTCAATGCCCATATTTGAGTCGCATGTCACCAATATCCTCTTTCTGTGTTTGCACCACACATTCAAGTGGTATACACACATATATGCAGACAGTCTCCAACATAAATTAAAAATTAAAAAAGTCTTTAAAAGTCCTTCAGTAATGGAGAGTGGGTAAGTTCACAAACAGAGAGCTGACATAAGAGCAGATTGTTCTGGTTGAGATTTAAAGTCAGGGAAAGACAGATTCATAGGTACAACATAACACAGAAAGAGGAGCATTATTCCTTTTGTTAAAAAATTACATGAGTAAATCATTAGCTACATTGAAATCAACAAAATAGTTTATAAAATGCAAATGTCTTTGGCTTGTGTGTGTGTGTGTGTGTGTGTGTGTGTGTGTGTGTGTGTGCCACATCATGTGTTTGGAGCTTTCCTTGAAGTCTTGAAGAGGGCATTGGGTCCCTTGAAACTGTGTACAGGAAGTTGCAAGGCATCATAAAGGTATGGAGAACAAAACTTGTGTCCTTTGAAAGAGCATCAAGTTCTCTTAGCCTCCAGACCATCTCTCCAGACCATGAATATTATTTTAAATGCCCTATTTCTAACCAGAGAATATAAAACAGGTAAGTAAGAAAACAGTGAAAAAAAGTAAGCAAAGAGAAATTGCCTACCATTTAACCTGAAAGATGAAATCCTAAAAGTAGATCTGATAAATCATGCTCAGATACATGATAGCAAAGCATACATTAAAAGGGAAAGGATGATTAGAATGTTGCCTCAGATACAATTTAAATTATTAAAAGCAACATAGAAAATTTTAAAGTGAAATGTACAATAACATAAATGAAAAGCATTCACTATACAAAGTCTTCATTTTAGAATTTCACTGTTGAGTTTTCAAAGCAAAGCAGCAAAGATAAATCAACCCAAGGAACACAAAGACATAAAAAAAAGAAGAAATGTGTTTCTGGGTATTGAGACCTGAAAATTAGGACTGGGTGTGTGCTGAGGGAAACAGAGAGATTGCATAAGAGAGATAAAGCAGTAGCTTACCAGGATTTGCTTAGTTAGTTCCCTTGGAATGGGGACTGAGGATGAAGAGGGGCCCATGTTTGCTACAGAGCTGGATATGTGTGACAGATGAAGGTCTGCAGTTAGCCTACCTACTTCCCTGTTTGGAGTGGCCTGCTGTAGTTGGAGTTTGAGACAAAGCAATGAGTATGGGGAAGGGTGAGGGGGATCTGTGTGATCCAATGCAGATGGGTGCAGGAGAGCAAGGGAGGCTGCAGCAAGTAGTCTGCTACAGAGCTTGGGATCCGGTTGGCTAAGATAAAAGACACAGATGACAGCCTATGCTGGAGAGGTTGTGGAGCTAGGGGAACAATCCTCCATTGTTGCCGGGAGAGTAAGCTTGTTCAGCCACTCTGGAATGCAGTATGGCAATTTCTCAGAAAACTGGGAATCAATCTCTCCAAAGACCCAGCAATAACCACTACTGGGCATATACCCTAAAGATACTCATTCACACTCCAAAGGCATTAACTCAACTATGTTCATAGCAGCATTATTTATAATAGCAAGAACATGAACCTGGAAACAACCTAGATGACCCTCAGCTGAAGAATGGATTAACAAACTGTGGTATATCTACACAATGGAGTACTACTCAGCAGTAAGAAAAAATGATATCCTAAAATTTGCAGGCAAATGGATGGATTTGGAGATTATCCTCCTGAGCGAGGTATCATAAACTCAGAAAGATAAACAGGGGGTGTACTCACTCATTGGTAGATTTTAAACAAAAAAATCTGAGCATGTCCAAGCTGCAAACCACAACCACTAAACAGGTTGTGATCTGAAACACCTTGGACTTACTCCTTGGATCCCACTCCCTCTAGACAAACACCTGAATTAGTCTTGATGTGGGCATGAGGAAAGCAGATCTGCCTGGAGTGGGTGCTGAACTAAGCCACCTTGGGACCTTGGGACCTCCTGCCCTTGCTGGGGAGGAGATAAACTGATGGAGAGAAGAGTGAGTGACTAGGAGGGGCGGGAGAGGGAAGGGAGCCTGAACAAGGGGATACATGGATTAAAAAATGACTTCTTTCACAATAAAAAAAAAAGAAGAGCCCAGGGAGAGGTGAAGATCTGCTGTTGTCCTATTTGTTTCCCTGGTTTAGGTTCCTAGGCAGTGCCTGTTAGAAGTGGGGAAATGAGAGGAAGGAGGGTGGTTAGGAACAGATGTTCTGTGGGATTCAATGGAGAATGAGACACAGTGGAAAGAGAGGTTGTGGCTACTATTATGTTGCAGAGCTGGGCATAAGACTGGGGTATTGGTTTTGGTGGTGAAGAAAGAGAAGTGAAGGTCTGTAGTTAGTCTACCTGTCTTGCTGGCTCGATTGGCCTGTCTGTGCACAAGAAGTAACTGATAGACTTCTGGTGGTTGGATAAAGCAACAAGTAGGGTGAAGGAGCTAGGAGGATGATGTATATGTGGTCTACTGGGAAAGACCAGGAGAAGAGACCTCAGAAATGGTCTGCTGCAAAGTTAGAGCTGAGACTGAGAGACTGGATTAGAAATAATAGAGGGATGATCAGAGATGCTTCCTTCTGCAGCAGATGGGAACAAATATAAAGACCACAACCAGACATTATGTTGAAACTGAGAGACCTTGGAATACCCAGCCCTAAATGAAATGTCTACATCAAATCTCTCCCCTCAGAGCTCAGGAAACTCCACTGAAGTGAAGGAAGAAAGAATATAAGAGCAAGAGGTGATGGAGGGCAATAAGAAAACAAGGCCCTCCAAATGAACTTGAGCAAAGCTCACATGAGCTCACAGAGACTGAAGTGGCATGCACAGAGACTGCACTGGTCTGCACCAAATCCTCTGTGTATATCTTATGGCTTCCATTTAAGTGTTTTATGGGATTCCATAGTGTGTGTTCAAGTAGTTATCTGACTCTTGTGCCTTCCCTTGGACTCTTGGACTCTTTCTGTTGTTTTGTTCCTCTTTGATATTAGTTTTGATATACATATATGCACATATATATATAAAATATCAAATGAATTAATGTTTAGATGAATGAAAACCCAGGACAGTAGTTATTAAGTTTTGGGTTCAGACCCTTTTGGGTGGGACAACCCTTTCACAAGGGTCAAATATCTAATATCTTGCATATTAGATACATACAATATAATTCTTAACAATAGAAAAATTTCAGTAATGAAGTGTCAATGAAATAATTTCAAGGTTGAGGTTTACCACAACATGAGGAACTATATTAAAAGTCAAGCTGAAGTATTAGGAAAGTTGAAAACCATTGCACTAGGATAAAAGTTAACAGCTACCTTTGCTCATACTAGCTGGGAGAGAAAAAAATCAGTCTTCTCTAATAGAGTGACACTGAGTATTTTAGCAATTCTAGGACAGGCCTCATGTTCAGGAGCAGTTTACCAGCATATAATGGACTCCATAGGTTGTGTTTATTTGTTTAATTCTCTATGGTTTTATTCAGCTGCAGTTTTTTTCTCTTGAGTGTGGTTTTACTCTTTTTTTCTTGATATGGGGGATGTGTTTTATGGTATTAGATATTTCTTTATATTTTGAAGAAGATCTTAAAATTGAATGGGTTAGGGACAATATGGAAGAATTTGGAAAAGCAAAGATTATGCTCAAAATATGTTTAAATTTAAATTGTTTTAAGTAATAAAATAATTTAAAAATAAAAATTAAAAGATAAGATGCACAGTTTAAGGGAAACAAGATGAATCATCAATCACAATGACAAGATAAGCAGAAGAAGAGGACAGAGGCCTGAGGGACAGCTAGAAAAGATGCTATGATGGAATGTCTGTAAGTCTCTCATGTTTCAAGAAACATTGCTTTGTGCTTTAAAACGATCAGCAAACTCAAAGTAGACTAAACACAAAGAGCTCTTCACCTCTCTACAACAGATATTTCAAAGTAAAAACAGATTTCCATGACAAAACCTTGAACACATCCTAGGGGGAAAAAAAAAGACCAAAAGAAGCTTATTAAACACAAGGGAATCTCATTAAGATCAACTTCTGAGTTCTCAGCAGTTGCCAGGTAGGTAAGATGTGGATAATGACTACAAAAAAAAAAAAAAGTTAATTTTGCACAATTCTTTTCTTTTCAAATTAGAATGTGAGATAAGAGCATTTCATGATAAAAGCCTAGACAATAATTTTCTAGCCAGTCAGTCTTACATGAAATATCCAAAGGTTTTTTTTATAAGAAAAATGAGGGACATGAATAATAATTTGAATGACAATTTGATACTTGTTTGCAAATTGTTGTCTTAGTAATTCCATGTATGTATACAAAATATTTTTTACTGAATTTTTCTCCTTCCATTATTCTCTTCTGTTGCACTATGCTGCATGTTGAAACCCTTCTTTCCAAATACTCATTTCACTTCCATGTCTTTCTGTGACACACTGACTTGAATGTACCTGCTTGCACAAGAATTGATGAAGCCTATTTACTGGAATTTGGGCAGCTTATCTGTGGATACAATGGTGAAGAAAATGGTTCCCTCTCCTTTGAAATACACTAACTCTCATCAGCTCCACAAAGAAGCATGGAATGTCCTGAGCTATCTATTCAGTAAGATGCACTCTTGTTAGCTTTTCTGTCCAGACCCACCCTATGAAGTGAAACTTCAGAGTGGAAAGTGTATATTTATGACACCTGCTGTTTTCAAATGCCTGGTACATACCACCAATTTCACTATAGTATGAGAGATGGATTGATTACAAGAGCATCACTGCCTTCCATAAACATCTGATGTTTGATATAAAGGTCTTCCACTATACCTCTCCCACAATGCAAAGTCAGATGAAGTCATGGTTCAGTCTCCAAGTTAATGTCATAACCCTTACTCTCCTTTTAGATAATTTTTCAATAAATGAACTCCTATTTATTAGGCTATTAATCAAGCACTTTTTTCTGGAGAAGAAATAGTTTTATTAAACTCATTACAGAAGAGTACTGACCCTTTTGAATCCCTCCACCACTCTCCATTCAGCATATATTTACATTGTAGTATAATCTCATTCAGTACATATATACATCATATTATAATCTAGTTTAGTAAATAAACAAATTTTATAATTTCAATTAATATTTTGGCCTTGGTTTTACATTTTTATTTGAATTTCATCTTGGTGTCACTTTTTTATGTATCATTAATCATTGGAAGAATGAAATTACTTGTTTTCATTATTTCTTATCTTTACTTTTATGTTTATCTTTACACTTGACATGTTCAGAAAGCTTTCACTTCCTCCAGTATTTAAAAATAATTTATTTATATTTGTGTGTGTGTGTGTGTGTTTGTGTGTGTGCAGGTACACCTGTGTGTGTCTATATGTAGGCATGTGAATATAGGTTCCAATATGCCAGAGGCATTGAATCTCCTAAAGATGGAGTTAGAGACAGTTGTGAATTACCTGATATAGGTACTGGGAGCCAAATTTGGGTCTTGGGCAAGAGCAAGAAGCTTTCTTATTCACTGAGTTACCTCTCCAGTGCCCCAAAATTTTATATCATATATAATTTCTTTCATTGTCATCCAAACTGAATACTTACTAAATTTTCTGATTATATCCATTTTTGATTATATACCTTTTTACATAATGTAATGTTATACTCTAAATATATTTAAAGTTATCAAAAACAATGATAAATATAATACTTAATTTCATGCTTTATTTTCAGGATTGCCAACTTTCTAGTTGCTGATTCTTTCTCTGTTGTATAAAAATAATTTTTGTTACCAAAGGCATAAACTAGCATAGGCATTTCAGAGAAATAATACACAAAGTCTGGGCAATTTTTGTGAGACAATATATACAAAATGTTCTATATACATACATACATACATATGTATCACATATATATCATGCATATGTAAACATACATGTATCATACACAGTTTATAACTGTACTTAACTTTCTTGCATTGTTTTATTATATTAAATGCTAAATGTGGCTCAATAATTTTTATTTGTGTTGGATTTTTCTGGGTTATTTCTTCTTTTAGTTTAATTTAATTCTGTTTAGTAGTTTATAACTGAAATTTGATATGAATAAGTAGTTAGAAAGGTGTAAATTGTTTTATGAACTAATTTGAGTGAAGTCCTTATGATTATCAAAAGGTTAATGTTTATTTCAGGGACTATCTCATATAATTTGATGCATAGGCATTTTATGCAATTGTATGTATTTTATTTCTCTTTTGTACTTAATTTTATAAAGAATTGTATATAGTAATGATGCTTAAAGTTTCCAGTATTACAGGTAATTTGCATCTTAATCCCTGGTACCAATTATGATTATTAAGACACCACAATGCCACAGAGAGTGTGAACCTGATGGAGTTTGTGTTAGGACAGGGCCTAGAGAAGCACTTTAACTTTTAGTGTTCCATCAGGAAGTAACTGCACTTTATACTGAAATGCATCATTGTCCCACTGTCACTAGTAGAAAGGCAGGAGAATTTCAAAATAAAGAACCCTTATGTGTCCATAGATATTAGTACTGATCTAGTGTATCTATAGAAATCAGCAAGTACATATATACATCATATTATAATCTAATTTAATTATAACTAAGCATTCATTATATAATTGTGTACATGTTGTATTTGATTTAATACATAGGGGAATAAAAATATAAATGTATGTAAATTTGTCCTAAAATAGACTTATTTGTGTTTATGAATGTGTGGAACCCAGAGATGGATGTTGGATATCTTCCTTGATTGTTTTACTTTTTTGTATTTTTGAAATTATAATACAATTATGTTTTTTTTCTTCCTATTTGTACCTCCAAATACTCCCATGTACACTAATACTCTTTTTGATTCATTATCTCCTCATTATTTTTGCATGTATATATTCATATGTATATTACATATTTCTAAATAAAGCCTCCTCTATCTGTATCTTGTCATTCATATGCATATTTTCAAGGATGACCATTTGATATTGGATGGCTAGTTGCTGTGTTCTCACCCAGAAAAGACGATTTCTTCTATTCTCAGCATTCTTCAGTTGTCTGTGGTTCTTAGTGTAGGGTGAGGCCTCATGGGCTTTCTCCCATCCACTTTGGCATTTTGTCTGTCTATAGATGTATTCTTTGTTCAGCTCATGTTTAGCCAGGCATGTTGGTAAAATGTTTTGGATGTAGCTTCTGACATTTCTAGGAGACAAACTCTCATAACAAACTTCCTGACCCTGTGGCTCTTAGTATTTTTTTTTATTTCCTCATCCACAATGTTTCTTGAACTTTAGGTATTTTGTAATATATTCATTGAAGTATGTCTTTCCTAATTTTTATTCAAATATATTTTTAAAATCCTATTTGTTTTTGAAATATGCAACATATACAATATCATATTCATCTCAACTTCATGTTCTCCAGTTTTTCCTTATTAATAACCTCATTTCCAATTAGTGTTGCCTATATGTGCATAGGTGGCATTCCTCAGTAGACTGTATGATTTTTGAGACAGTCTCTCAGTAAACCTGGGACCTATTGATTCTTCTGTGCTGGTTGGCTAATGAGCTGCATGGATTTCCCTGATTCTGTACCTCTGTGCTGAATATGTAGAAACTGCATGTCTGATTTTTACATGGGTAATGGGGATTCAAACTCATGACCTTGTGCTTATATGGCATGAATTTTGATGACTGAGCTATCTTGCCACCTGTAAAAATAGGTATATTTTAATCAATACAATATCTACGGCATTTAACTCTATTTTTTCCTTTGTGTATGCTCAGTTTAATGTAAGAACTCACTGAGCCCCCTTCACATTTATGTAAGAATACTTCCATAGACACATGCATACATATGAACACCCCAGCACACAGATAAATGAATTATCCCTATTTTATTTTTTCAGAATTCAATGAATGATTTAATGATAAGTATTTATTCTTTGAGATGATAATGTTGACACATGACATTAAGAAGTTCTGATTTGCTTTTCACTTAAGTAAAATGTTAGTTTGACAAAATTCTATTATAGAACTGGTAAGAAAATGTGATAGTCATCAAATGTATGTCTCAGAAAATGCATAAGCAAGCATTTTCCCTCATAAATAATTTTTATGTAATATTCTTGGTACTTACTAGAATCATAAAATGCTTTGTTCAAGTCTGCATTTTATTTAAAATAATGTAATTGTTTATATCTATCAATGTGTGGATGCTTGAGAGAAGAAAACAATACCTTGTCTATTAACATCATTTTCTAAGTCTTTACCAAAGTTCTCTGTAAGCAAGAATAACAAAAGACATCATGTTATCTCACAAGATCTCAGTGTGTTTAAGAGGCAGACATGGCAATAAGCATTAGCTGGTTAAATAATCACACTAAACAGTCACAATTTTGTTCTTACAAAGATGTATTAAACAGCATTGCCCTTTAGGGGTTATAGAAAAATGAGCTAAGCTACTAAAAATGGAAATTTATTCCTCCACATATTGCTGTTTAAATAGGAAATATTCTGATGTCTCTAAGGCTTTTCTGGATAATTTTATCAGTTTATGACCCTAATACTTCAAGGCTACAAAATAACCTTCTGTTTTCACTTCTTTAGAATAAGTTAGAGCATGTCATCATTGATGGCCAATTTTTGCACCGTAGAGGACCTTGTTCTGTTTGTCAACCGAGTAACAATCATTTCCTGTCCTAGCAGTATCAAGTATTGCTTATCTGCATCTGAACAATAAAACAATACAGCAACAACATTTAATTCTAAAGTCACCACAAATATTTAGGACATGTTATTAGTTATATTTTAATATTTTTGAAGTGCAAGCATATTTTTAAGGAAGTGCTTTGGGTACTTTTTCAGTCTCTTGTGTACTGAATGCCTGACACAATGCAAGGACTGCAAATGTGAAGTTCCTATAGCAGCAACCTATTCATGGTAATACAAACCCTGCATCCATCACCAGAAACAACAATATTAAGCTTTGATAATTTTCTATACTACTTAGACCTAAAAGAAATTAGATTAAGAAAGTGAATGATTTTATGTATGTAAGCTTTAAAACTGATAATAATCCAGACTTTTATGTTTCTCATACAACTACATTTTTATTTAAAAAAACTTTCTTTTTGTAGAATTCCATTCATACTGGAAAGTTTCTGGTAAACATAATTTTATTTAGCAAGCATGTCTCATTGGGCTTTTACTCATTTTCAAGTCATAATGAAAATAAACTTTGTCTAATTTAACCTTATTAACTTCTAAATAATGCTAACTTGTAACATTTATTGACATACTTTAATGATCGTGTTAGGTAATTCCAATCAATAAGTTTTAAGTTTAGAAATGACAAATCCTCTCTGGAATAGAGTGAAAACTAAGAATACAGAAGAAATTCTAGTCACCCTTTAAGAAGACAGTCTACTAAGAAACTTAAAGCCCAGGCCTTTCTTTTAACTGCTACCTGGACACATGGTATATGAGGAAGACAGAAGTACCTCTCTTTTGTTTTCATGTTCACAGGACCAGCTCACCTGTGCCCCTGCCAACAGGATCAGCTCTAGTGTGTTACTTAGGTAAAGTGCAGGGCCTTCTCTCCTGTGTGCTGCAGCTGGTGAGGGGTGGAACCAGCTCTGCCACTCTTGTGCCCCTGGAACCAGATTTCCTGTCTGCCATAGATGGTAAAGGGTGAGGCAGAAGAAGGCATTTTTCTTTCACCCATGTCATCACACGAATAACAAGGGGGTGGGGTGGGATCAGCTCTCCTGCTCTCATGATTACCAATACAGGCATGGCCCTAGTGGCAGCATGACCTTCAAATACCAACATGAATCTAGGTTGCAGGCAGACACCCGGCATCCACTCAATCTTCCATAGTAACCTGAGCCACAGACAATACAGACCCTGATCTACAGTAGTGCCATGAAATTAACCATGGCCCATGGCTTCATTTCAGGTATGGAAGACACCATGGTTTCAGGTAGCAGCCCAGGCCTCCCAGGTCAAATGGCCCTTGTGGCAACTTGATCCTCAAAGACAAACAGGGCCTCAGTTGCTGGTCCAGTTTATGTGCATCTGCTTAGCCCACAGTGGCAAAGAGAGACACAGATGTCAGTTTAGAGCCTGGCCACAGCAGGGTCACAGAACTAGACATGGCTCCCATCTGCAGTTTCAGGTGACAGCATAGACCTCCTGTATCAGGATGGCACCATAGTCCTGGGCCTCAACATAGGCCTCTTAGATTACTTGGCCCCTATGGGGACACATTCATCAAACACTGACTTGTTCACAGGTGACTCAGACTCTGGGTGTCTATAGGGCCATCCCTGCTAATGGGGGCCACAAATAAAATCATGGTCCTTGGCCACAAATCTGGCCCAGACATCATCACAGATCTGGGTGGCAAGTAAGCCTTCTACATTAGCCTTTTCCCCACCTTTCTGTCCTCTCCAGATCCATCTCTCTCCTAAGCATGTAAATCTTTCTGCCTAACTTTCTCTCTCTCTCCCATTTCCTCACCTGTACTTACTCAACATGATGGTGCCCAACTACCCAGAACCTCTCGGCTCATTTAGCCTCCACTAAATCAAGGGCTGGGAGCCATCTCTGTCCTCTATACTCAGGCCTAGAAAGCATCAAGCAGCTCATCTAGTTAGGTATTTTTTTTAATGAAAAGTTTTCTATGAATAAATTTGTTTCAAAAATATTCAATGGCAGATGCCTTCTTCTCTCATCAAGATAACCAATTTTATTACGCTGGGGGCAAGATGAAAGTAGGGAAACAACCATTGTCTGGAGAAGGACCATTTCACTGACAAAGCCTGAGCATACTTAATGTATCACTAGTATATACCATTAGGCACATAAGACAAAGCTACACTGTAGTTGAAGAAGTGAAGTCCATTAAAGGTTTTTATTTTTTCTATAATAAGACTTGTAAAAATATAGTCTTATTTGAGGGGAAATTAGAAAGAATTTTGAGAACCCACTGTGATTGAGCCTTGATTCTTGCCCAACATTGTATAAACTAGTTGTTCTTCATTATGCGTTCAATCCATCTCCCTTTCCTCTTACTTTAATGCATGTGGTATAGTTTTATGACTATATTTATGAGTTTGTCCCTATCCCTTTGATTCCATGACCCAATGACTGCTGAAACTATTTTGGATCAACCGAACACCTCTGCTTGAGAGATCATCTTGAAGACACATTAACTTTAGTTTTAAAGGACATGTTTGTGTAGAAGAGTTCTATATAGTAAGTACTATAAGCTTATGATGACTGCATGATTACAGATTTATCCTCCATCTTTTCCTATGTTGCCTTTGAACAAGGGGAAAAGGGCAAGATGTGGGAGCACTACCAACTCCAAAAGATGCACCAACGTTTATATTCAAACCAACCAGATAGGTTGATATTTTTTTTTGTCTGTAAAGATAATTGAATCAAAGGTAAAATGACAAAGAAGTAAATATGAAGAAAAGAATGAAACACATTGTTAATTTGCAGTTGCTTCCCATTAATCATGTTTTAAACCAAACTCTCATGTGTAAATGAACATATATTTAGGCATAAATCCTGTTTTAGAAAGAAGATAAAGAGTAATAGAGAAAGTCACCTAACATTAACATCTGGCCTGCATATGTACATACATGGGCATTTTAACATGTACACACATGTACACCACCCCCAATATTAACTCCCCAAGAGAAATAGCCTGGCAAGTTAATACATAACCTATGCCTTTAATCTCAGCACTGACAAGGCAGAGATAGATGATTTATGTGAGTTCAAGGCTGGCCTGTTGTACACAGTGAATTTCAGGCCAGACAAAAGTACCTAGCAACACCTTGTCTCCAGAAACAAAACAAAACAGAATAACCTTCATACCACCCCTCAAAAAAAAAAAAAAAGAAAGAAAGAAAGAAAAGAAAAAGAATCAACTACTAAAAACCCACAGAAATATGACAAAAATTCTTCTGTACATCAAAAATATATTTGAATTCTTTATAAGTGTGGGAGGGAGAATATTGCATGAACTACTGGACATTCATTCCATCAACATTTATGTTATCACAATAGCTTAGGACAAGGCACACATTTAATTTCAGCAATATGTATTTATGAGCATTTTCATCACTTTGTTGTACTTGTGTAATCAAATAATAACAATTTGGGTCCTGAGTAGTAGCATTTTCTTATGGCTGATGATTTTAAAAATACTACCATGAATGCAGAAAAGGTCAAGCAGAGGGAGGATCCACTGTAGCCTGTATGTCTATAATATTGGTATAATAGTAGTAAATATTTTCAGAAGGATACAGAACAGTAGCATTAGGAGAAGTAGCCTTTGGGATTTTATCACATTGTCTAATAATGTAATTTATTTAATTATAAATTCATACACTTTTATTTTTAATAATGTCTGTGTTTCACACCTGATTTATACTATTTCTGAAAAGCCTAATAGTAATCTTAAAACTTAATCAAGAGCCTAAACTTGAATTAAATCCTAAACTAAAGATTACTGGGCAGACACGATAGATGGTCTTCCAGTTGTTTTCATGTAATAAATACCTATATGTAGTTCAGAAATAATAAAATATATGTTCTGATTACTTTAAAAAATGTTAGCCAAGGAATGAGAAGTCCGCTGTAAGAGTCTTTTAAACACATGAACATTCACCAACATGACTGTGTAAACATTACCTGGACAGAAAACAATAATAAACTTGCTAACAAAGAAAGGAAAATTCTAAAGGGTCCTAACTACAGAGAAACAGCCATAAGCAATAAAAAAAATGCTGAGAAGATAAAGTTTTCCTTAGAGAAGAAGCATTTAAAGAAAAAGAGGCAATGGATTTGAAAGTGAGTAATAAGGGATAATTGAGAAATGATGAAGAGAGAAGGGGAAAATGATGTAATTATATTTTAACTTCAGACAATAAATAAAAAGTTTAAAGATAATAACTTATTAGGACTTTTGGTGAGTATTACTATTAATAACACATAAGAGCTGATAACAGATTGTTTGGTAGAATACTTGTCTAGCATGTATAAGACTCTGAGTTTCAACCTCTATACTGCAGAAAACAAGTATGGTGGCACATGCTTATAATCACAAAACTTGGGAGGTAGAGTAAGGCAGATTAGATGTTCAATACCTCCATTGCAAAAGGAATTAAAGACCAGCCTAGACTCCATGGGAATCAGTATCAAACAAGTAAACAAACAAACAGAACAGCATGAAAAAGGGAAGCATAAAGACCTCCAGGTAGAGGAAAGATGCTGACCTGAGGCTGTGTAATTCTGTCGACAGTATCCTCAAGCATTGCTTTATTCTTCACATTTTGAGATTTAGTTTACTCAAGAACATTGCTATACAGGGACACTTGCACACAATCACTCTTTTTTTTTGTTAGGCTTTTTGTTTTGTTTTATTATATTGACATTTTGAAATAGAGACTCTCTACATAGCACTGGCTGTCCTGGAACTCATGATGAACCAGGCTGGCTTGGAACTCACAGATATCTATCTGCCTACCTCCCAACCTTGGCTATTAAGCCTTTATTTTATTTTTTTATTTTTGAATAAAGTCTCATTTTTTAACCATGTATACCCTTGTTCAAACTCCCTTCCCTCTCCTGCCCCTCCCATTCACTTTCTCTTCTCCTCATCTCTTTATCTCCTCCCCAGCAAGGGCAGGAGGTCCCAAGGTCCAAAGGTGGCTTAGTTCAGCATCCACTCCCAGCAGAACCACTTTCCTCATCCCAACATCAAGACTGGGTCAGGTGTTCCTCTGGAGGGAATGGGATTCAAGGTGCAAGTCTAAGGTGTTTCAGATCCCAAGCTGTTCAGTGGTTGTGGTTTGCAGCTTGGACATGCTTTGCTTTTTGTTTAAAGTCCACTAATGAGTGAGTACATCCTCTGCTTATCTTTCTGGCATTTTCGTACCTCACTCAGGAAGATCTTCTCCAAATCTATCCATTTGCCTGTGAATTTTAGGGTATCATTTTTTTCTTACTGCTGAGTAGTACACCATTGTGTAAATATACCACAGTTTATTAATCCATTCTTCAGTTGAGGAGCATCTAGGTTATTTCCAGCTTCTTGCTATTATGAATAATGCTGCTATGAACATAGTTGAGCTAATGCTTTTGGAGTGTGAATGTCCATCTTTAGGGTATATGCAAAATAGTGCTATTGCTGGATCCTTGGGGAGACTGATTCTCAGTTCTTTGAGAAACTGCCATACTGCATTCAAGAGTAGTTGAACAAGCTTTCTCTCCCACCAAGAATGGAGGAGTGTTTCCCTTGCTCAGCATCCTCTCCAGCATAGGCTGTCACCTGTGTTTTTAATCTTAGCCATTCTGACAGGTGGTATCTCAAGGATGTGTTGAATTGCATTTCTCTGATGGCTAAAGATGTTGAACACTTTTTCAAGTGCCTTTTAGCCATTCACACTTTTTCTGCTGAGAAATCCCTTTTATGATCTGAACTCCAATTTTATTTGGGTTATTTAGGGTTTGGGGCGCTAGTTTCTTCAGTTCTCTATAGATTTTAGAGATTAGTCCTATGTCACTGGTAGGGTTGGTGAAAATCTTTTCCCACACTGTAGGTTGTGGCTTTGTCTTATTGACTGTGTCCTTGGCTTTATAGAAGCTTCTCAGTTTCAGGAGGTCCCACTTATTGATTGTTGTTCTTAGTGTCAGTGCTACTGGTGTTATATTTAGAAAATGGTCACCTGTGCCAATGCATTGGAGGATATTTCCCACTTTCTTTTCTATCAAGGTCTGTATCTGGGTTTATGTTGAAGTCTTTGTTCCACTTGGATTTGAGTATTGGGCAGGGTGATAGGTTTGGATGTATTTGCATTTTTCTACATACTACTGTCCAGTTATGCCAAAAACATTTGTTACAGATATTATCTTTTTTCCATTGAATATTTTGGCCTTTGTCAAAGACGAGGTGTTCATAGGTGTGTTGGTTAATGTCTAGGTTTTCAGTCCTATTCCATTGATCCACAATTTTGTTTTTATGCCAGTACCAGGCTGTTTTTATTACTGTAGCTCTATAGTATAACTTGAAGTCTGAAATGGTGATGCCTGCTTAGGTTCTTTTGTTGAGCAAAGTTGTTAGGAAAATCCTGGCTTTCCTGTTATTCCAAATGAAATTGAGTATTGTTTTTTCAAGGTCTGTAAAAAAATTGTGGGATTTTGAAAGGAAGTGCATTGAATCTGTAGATTGTTTTTGGTAGGATTGCCATTTTTACTATGTTGATCCTACCTATCCAGGAACATGGGAGATCTTTCCATTTTCTGATATCCTCTTCAATTGTTTTCTTCAGTGATTTAAAGTTTTTGTCAAATAGATCTGTTACTTCTTTGGTTATAGTTACTCCAAGGTATTTAATACTTTTTGCAGCTATTATAAAGGGTGATGTTTCCCTTATTTCTTTCGCAGCCCTTTTATTTTTAGTGTATAGGAGGGCTACTGATTTCTTTGAGTTAATCTTATATCTTGCCATATTCCTGAAGGTGTTTATCAGTTATAGAAGTTCCCTGGTTGAATTTTGTGGGTCCTTTATGTATACAATCACATCATCTGCAAACAGAGATAGTTTCAAGTCTTCTTTTCCAATTTATATCCCCTTCACTTCCTTTTGCTTTAGCTAAAATTTCAGAACTATATTGAATAGATAAGGGGAGAAAGGACAGCCTTGCCTAGTTCCTGATTTTAGTGAGATTGCTTTGAGTTTTTCTCCATTAAGTTTGATGTTGGCTGTCGACTTCCTATAAATTGCCTTCATTATATTTAGATATTTCTCTGTTTTTCTGATCTCTCTAGGACTTTTACCATAAAGGAGTGTTGGATGTTGTCAAAGGCGTTTTCAGCATCTCAGAGATGATCATGTGTTTTTTTTCCTTCAGTTTGTTTATATGATGTATAACATTTATAGTTTTTTGTATGTTGAACCATCCCTGCATTTCTGGGGTAAAGGCTACTTAATCATGGCAGATAATATTTTTTATATTGTGTTGCATTCTGTTGTGAAAATTTTGTTGAGAATTTTGTGTGCATCAATATTCATGAGTGAAATTGGTCTGCAATTTTCTTTATTTGTTGTGTATTTGAATGACTTGAGTATTATGGTTATTGTGGCCTCATAAAAAGAGTTTGGCAATATTCCTTCAGATTCTACACTATAGAACAGTTTGAGGAGTATTTATATTAGTTCTTCTTTGAATGCCTAGTAGAATTCTGCACTGAAACTATCTGGACATAGACCTCTTTTTACTTGGAAGGCTTTTAATGACAGCTTCAATTTCCTTTGGAGTTATAGGTCTGTTTATTTCTTTCATCTAATCTGATTTAATTTTGGTAAGTGGTACCTGTCCAGAAAGCTGTCTATTTAATATATAAACTACATGAGAGAGAACAGGCAAAATACAAATGTAAAATTTGAATTTGGGGGACAAGACAAAACCTTGTCTGAAATATGCAAACTGAAGTAAAAGTGAAATTGTGAGTCTATTTCAGTAGTCCACAAAAAATGATGACAGCTAGTTAGAAGAGTAAGAGATAATTGAAGGATTGGTCAAATGTTTAAAGGTAAGAAAAAAGTAATTCAGCATATGTCTTCAAAGCATAGTAGGTAATGCTAATATTTACAAAACAGTGTTTCTGTCATGAATTTAAGTTTGAAGTCATGATGACCAAATTATAACTGAGACTTTAATGCTCAAGTAGATTAAACATCTTACATATGGTTGCCTTTCCCCACATTTGGCTTAACTCATTGCTCCATCCTACCCCAGCCAACAATGCTATGATTTGGGGTTAACTCTTAATTTTTTATAGTTGCCTGTAGTGATATTTTGTGTATCCTCTAAGAAATAAAGCTTACCTGATGATCAGAGAGCAGGGATAGCCATAGAGTTAGCCGTAGAGATCAGACCATGGTGGCACACTTCCCATCACTAGGAAGTCTGAGAAAAGAAGTGATATGACTGGAAAGAAAAAGCAGTTTGAGGAGGAGGTTCTGTAATATTTTTTTTCATTTTTGGTGGATGGCTAGGAGCATTCAGTGTTAGAATTAGTGGAGTCAGGGTCCACTTTGTCCTGGGGAGTCAGTAGTGGTAAGGAGTTTCTCTAGAGACTTGTTCCTCTGCTCCTCTGATCTTCTGGCATTACCTGATATCTGACTTTGGGTTTTTATGATATGACCAATTAGTATGTGAGCAACTAGGATTAGACTTGGATTTATTAAAAATATACTGTTGAATCATTGTTTTATTTTGAATCATGTGAAACATATTCTTAACTGTATATGATCTTCTGAGCTTTGATTGTCCTGCTAAACAGTATCTCCTAAGAACTATCTGGTGACTGAAGAGATGGCTCAGTAGTTAAGAGCGCTTGTTGATTTTGCAGAGATCCAGTTTTGATTCCCAGTAACATCATGGTGGCTGACACTCTGTAACTATTGTTTCAGGAGATATGATCCTCTTCTCTTATTACCTCCTGGGCACCAGGCATGTACTTGGTTCACATTCATACACACAGGCAAAACACTCATACATATAAAATTAAAAAATTAAATATAACCCAATTACCTATATTATGTGTGATTTTGATCATGTTCTTTGCTGTATACAACTGACTGCTAGGCATACATATTTAAGCCTATTTGTGGATTTTAAATATAAATATCTACATGTATAGTAGATGTTCTATATTATATGCATGTTTAACATTAAAATATGATGTCAAATTGTTTTCTAAAGCTCTTTCCCTGATTTTCATTCTTATGAAGAATGAGCAAGTCCTCCATTTTACCCATTTCCACCAATATTATACATTATCATATTTCTTAAATATTGCCTACTCAGTGAGTGTGAAATAGAATTTCTTTTGAATTTTGTTCTGCATATTCCCAATTGCTACTTGCTTTGAATTTATTTAAATTAATGGAGAGAAGTATATTTTTTCTTGCCAAAATATTCATCACATTTTTGTTCATGTTTTAATAAATTTTTTATATGCTATCATTATCTTATACATAATCTTTTATACCTTATTTATGGAACCAATTTTTTTAATGAATATGAGTTCTTCATTCACTTATTTCTTTAATTAACAAATATCTGCAAATTAATTGAATCTTCTATCCTAGGCACTTTCTAGGTAGTTTAGGAGACTCTTGTCACAAAACAATCAAACTGTACCCTAAAAAGACTTAGATTCTGTTGAAGTTTATCAACAAGCATAATAGATATAAAATACATATTCTCCTAAATAGTCACAAATTAGAGTGAAGAAATTTTAGTAGAGAAATGCATGTGATGCTTAAGAACTGTTGTGAACATCTCCATATCCAGTTAGCAGACAGAGAAAGTTCAGCCAACAATATGATACACTAGAGAAGCCCTTATGAAGAATGATCAAGAATGGTTTAGATGTTTATTTTTACATGAGGATTACTCCAGACAGAGGGAATAAGAATTTCATGGGAAAATAGGGTGAAAGGTTGTTATTTTATAGCAAAATGGGAAAAACGTCAATAGAGTTAATGAAAAGAAGAATGATGGGTTTTAATAACTAATAGCAAAATAGTGGACTATGGAAAACTATATAAACTGTCCTCTATGCTGCATGAAAAACTGCCAAGGGTTTATTGGAGAATTAACAAAGTATTCAATGTTATTTGATTGCTCAGTAGGTAAGAGTGAAATACAGAAAGGAGAAGACAGAGTTCTAACACATCTGTGTAAGAGGGCTTATGAAGAAAATGACCACACTAAAGTACTGGGTAGATTCTGAATGCTTACAAAGTAAAGATTCTGGTTTTTATTGAAATAAACATTGAGTTTACTATACAAAATATAAATCAACCAGAATTTTAGAATTTGCTCATTATTTGCCTTTGTTAATTGAAAATTAGCACTCTAGGGCTTTATAATGGAGATTTAAGTCTATTGTTGGTTTTCAATGGATGAAGCTTACTTGAGCTGGTTTTGATACTGGAATGTTTGATAATTCTTGATTTTAACTCATACCTTTTACTTTGAATCCATAATAATATAATAAGCCTAAATTAAAGAAATTTTCTGCAGAAATGATTTTCATTTCCTACTGAGAGGGACTGGATATGACCACATTAGTACATTACACAGCTACATTAGTACATGTACTGGCTGCTTATCTACCATCCTGCACATGTACTGTATTTAAGATATCACCATAGAAAATAGCACTTTTACCAATGCAACCTAGAAAAATGGCACCTAGGTTGTATGACTTGAATCTTGGCTTCCAAGTCCAAAGTTTCTTTGACATAATCCATTCTTAATATGAGGATAAAAGAATGATGCAATTTTTAATACTATAACTTACATTGTACTCACAATTTCTTGTAATCCTTTTTTATACTTCATAGATTCAAACTTTTTATTCATACAATACTTTCTGGAAGCTTGACTTGCAGGTTTCTAGATTAGTGCAAGGAGAGGGACTCAGTTTCTCTACTCATGATGCCAGTCATAGTCTCTTCATTACATTTATAATGTTGCCATTTGCTTCCAATGAGGATGCTCCTAACTGAGTGATGGAAACTTTCTGCTCTTTATTCTTCCTTCTAGCTTTGCTTCTTCATTCACTTTTATGAAGTAAGTTGTTGGTAGTTAGATGTAAGAAGATTAGAGGTAGAGAAGAGATATTACCCCACACATCTTGTAAATCAAAAAACTCTTCTACAGATTCTATGTTATCAGGAAAGTATTGTTATATTAGTGTGTCTATATGTATAAAGGGGGGTCTGTCCTAAATTTTCTACTTTATCATTAGCTATATGTCTTTGGTAAGTGATTGAAGCTTCATGATTGTGTTTCCTCAATAAATGTAATAGTGACTACCATTCCCTTGAATTATTTATAGAATCAATAGTGCTTGTATGTATGAAACCCTTAAAACAGTGCTTTTGAAATATAGTAAAAGATCAGCAAGTACTAGTTGTGCTTGCTGTGGTTACTGCTATTAAATTTGATAAAATGATCATTTACATATGTTCATTATCCTGTTCACTGGTACAATTCCAACAATATGATGAACTTGGTTCATAGTGGTCACTCACATAATACACTGAAATATAGAGGAAACAAATGAGAGATTTCTATTAAATTTTCTAAGATATTTATTTTTGCTTTAGGTGATTTGACAGAACTTGATATTTCATTTCTCTTGCTATCTGATCTCTCTCATTTATTATCAGTGAACAAACAAATTCTTCATTTGTTATATTTGTCCTAATTTCTTCAGATCAGACTATGTGAAAAATATTCTAAATTAGTAAAAGGACCAGAGAACAATCAAGTTTATATATTATTCAGCTTTGCTTTTCATAAATGAAAGGCTTTTTTAGGTTTTCAATATTTATTTGATTTTTAAAATTGTGTGTGTGTATAAGGGTAGGTGCATAAGAGTACAGTGCCCATGGAGGACATAAAATGGTAGTAGATCCCTAGAGCTGGGATTACAGGCAGTTTTAGGCAATTAGTGGTAAGCTACTTGTCATGAGTGCTGGTAACCAAACTCAGATTCCCTGGAAGAGCAGAAAGTACTCTTAACCACTGAGGTATTTTCCCCCAGTCTTCAAAGAGATCTTTTAGACAGAGCCCTGAATTGTTGCCATTCATTTTTTCATAACTCACAGATGTAGATTATAATCTACATCAAATTAAATCAAGAATGTCACTGGACTTACCCAATCAAAGATGCTTGAGATTTGATTATTTTTAAAAAAAAAACTGTGGTGATTTGAATGAGAATATCCTCCTATAGGCTTTTATATTTGAATTTTAGTCCCAAGTTAGTGGAACCATTTGGGAATTCAGAAAATGTGGCATTATTGGAGCAGGTTTATGCTTTGGTAAAGGCAATTGTGTCGCTGTGTATGAGTTTTGAGGTGTCAAAAATCTCCCAAAAGTCCCAGGCTCTCTCTGTGTCTGCTTGTGGATCAGGATGTAAAGCTCTCAGCTAGTGCTCCAGTGCAATACCTGCCTGCTTCTTGTCATGATAATCATGGACTAGCCTTCTAAAATTGCAAGCAATTTCCCAATTAAATTGTTTCTTTATAAACATTGTCTTGGTCATGGTGTTTCTTCATAGAAAAAGAATACTAGTACAGCAACAAATCTCATCAAAAACCAAACTTATGAAGAATATATAATTAAATATTTCAAAAATTACACATCCAAAATAAATTTTCTATTATCTTAAATTTTCATATAATTGCTTAGTGTTTTCCAGATGTGGCTTTGGTTTAAGGATAACAGAACTTAACATGATCTTGAATTACCAACATGCCAGATACAGTTTTATCAAGTTTAGCATTTTACCATATGCAAAGCAAGCCTGTAATCAAGAGCCTATAAATTTCTATTGAGTTAATTCTTGTCATATATTTAGAAAAAATGTATGGTCACAAGTTTCTGTTCATCTCTTTTGTTGTAATGCGTTGTGTTTGTTTTATGAGCCTTGAAGATTATTTTGAAATTATTTTTTGTTAAGATCCAGAGATTTATCAGATCATACTTTGAAAATCTATATTCCACAAAAATGGAAAACCTAGAAGAAATGGACAGCTTTCTGGACAGATATCATTTGCCAAAATTAAATGAACAGATTAATTACCTAAACAGGCCTATAACCCTTAAGGAAATTGAAGCCATCATTAAAAACCTCCCCAAAAATAAAAGCCCAGGTCCAGATGGTTTCAGTGCAGAATTGTACCAGACATTCAAAGAAGAATTGCTACCATTACCTCAAACTATTTCACACAGTAGAAACTGAAGGAATATTGCCAAATTCCTTTTATGAGGTCACAATTACCCTAATACCCAAGGCACTCAAAGAGGCAACAAAGAAGGAGAATTACAGACCAATTTCCCTCATGAATATTGATGCCAAAATTCTCAACAAAATTTTGGCACACCGTATACAATAAGATATAAAAAATATCAGCCACAATGACCAAGTAGGTTTCATCCCAGAAATGCAGGGCTGGTTTAACATACAAAAAACTGTAGTTGTTATCCATCATATAAACAAACTAAAGGAACAAAACCACATGATCATATCCTTAGATGCTGAAAAAGCCTTTGACAAAATCCAACACTCCTTTATGATAAAAGCTCTGGAGGAGTCAGGAACACAGGGACAATATCTCATTATAATAAAGGCGATCTACAAGAGGCCGACAGCCAGTATCAAACTTAATGGAGAAAAACTCAAAGCAATCCCACTAAAATCAGGAACTAGACAAGGATGTCCTCTCTCCCCTTATCTATTCAATATAGTTCTCGAAGTTTTAGCTAAAGCAATAAGAGAATGAAGGGAGATTAAGGGGATACAAATTGGAAAAAAAAGAAGTGAAAGTATCTCTATTTGTAGATGATATGATTGTATACTTAAGTGACCCACAAAATTCTTCCAAGGAACTTAAATGGCTGAAAAACACCTTCAGCAATGTAGCAGGACAGAAGATTAACTCAAAGAAATCAGTAGCCCTTCTATACCCTAAAGTTAGAAGGGCTGAAAAACAAATAAGGGAAACATCACTTTTTATAATAGCTGCAAATAGCATTAAATACCTTGGAGTAACTATAACCAAAGAAGTAACAGACCTATCTGACAAAAATTTTAAATCACTGAAGAAAGAAATTGAAGAGGATATCAGAAAATGGAAAGCTCTCCCATGTTCCTGAATAGGTAGAATCAACATAGTAAAAATGGCAATTCTACTAAAAGCAATCTACAGATTCAATGCACTGCCCATCAAAATCCCAACATGATGTTTTATGGAATTTGAAAGAATAATACTCAATTTCATTTGATATAACAGGAAAGCCAGCATTGCCAAAACAATTTGGCTCAACAAAAGAAGCTCAGGAGACATCACCATCTTGGACTTCAAGTTATACTATGGAGCTACAATAATAAAAACAGCCTGGTACTGGCATATAAACAGACTTGTGGATCAATGGAATAAAATTGAGGATCCAGACACTAACCCAAAAACCTATGAACACCTAAAATTCGACAAAGAGACCCAAAATATTCAATGGAAAATGATAGTATCTTTAACAAATTGTGTTGGCACAGCTGGATGGTAGGGTGTAGAAAAATGCAAATAGATCCAAGCCTGTCTGTCACCCTGCACAAAACTCAAATCCAGTGGATCAAAGACCTCAACCACTGGTTTATACCCAGCCACTCTGAACTTGATAGAAATGAAAGTGGGAAATACCCTTCTAATAATTGGCACAGACGACCACTTCCTACATATGACAACAGTGGCACAGACACTAAGATCAAGAATCAATAAGTGGGATCTCCTGAAGCTGAGAAGCTTCTGTAGAGCCAAGGATACAGTCATTAAGACAAAATGACAGCATACAGAATGGGAAAAGATTTTAACCAACTCTACAAGTGATAGAGGACTCATCTCTAAGATATATAAAGAAGTCAAGAATCTAGAGCCCAAAATCTTGAATAACCCAATCAAGAAATGGGGTTCAGATCTAAAAAGGGAATTCTCAGGAGAAGAATTACAAATGGCTGAAAGGCACTTGTAAAAGTCCTCATTATCTTTAGCCATCAGAGAAATGCAAATCAAAACAACTTTGAGATACTACCTTATACCTGTCTGATTGGCTAAGATAAAAGACACAGATGACAGCCTATGCTGGAGAGGTTGTGGAGCAAAAGGAACACTCCTCCATCGTTGTTCAGCCACTCTGGAATGCAGTATTGCAGTTTCTCAGAAAACTGAGAATCAATCTCCCCAATCATCCAGCAATACTTCTGCTGGGTGTACACCCTAAAAATGCACAGTCGCACTCCAAAGGCATTAACTCAATATGTTCATAGCAGCATTATTCATAATAGCAAGAACTTGGAAACAACCTACATGCCTCTCAACTGAGGAATTGAGTAACAAACTGTGGTACATCTTCACAATGGAGTACTACACAGCAGTAAGAAAAAGTGATATCCTAAAATTCACAGACAAATGGATGGATTTGGAGAATATCTTCCTGAGTGAGGTATCACAAACCCAGAAAGATAACCAGGGGATGTACTCACTCATTAGTGGACTCTAAACAAAAAAGAAAAAAAAAGCCAAGCATGCCTAAGCCTCAAAGCACAACACTGAACAGCTTGGGTTCAGAAACTCCTAGGACTAACACCTGGATCCCATTCCCCCTAGAGGAACACCTGACTCAGTCTCGATGTTGGGGGGAGAAAACTGGATTTGCCAGGAGTGGAGGCTGAACTGAGCAATATTGGAACCTTGGGATCTTGAGACCTCCTGCCCATGCTGGGCGAGAGGGAATGGGGAGTTGTGGAGAAGAGAGAATGACCTGATGTGGTGGGAGGGGGAAGGGACCTTGAGTAAGTACATACAAGGATAGAAAATGTGACTTCTTTATTCATAATAAAAAGAAAAAAAAATAGAAAAAAAGAAAACTTAAAAAAAGGAAACTTGCTAATTCATTTTAAAAGAATGGATAAGGAAAAAAAGTAGCAAAGATAGAGTGTGATTTAAACCATGTTCTTTAAAACATTTTGAGGATGTTCAATAAAATCTATTTAAGCTTCAGGTTCAAATTTATATGAGAGTTTAAGTGTAAATCATTAATAATTAATAATATTAATTACTCACTAATATCACTTATTTAGAGATTAAACAGGAAGACATTTTTAAAAGACCATATTTATATAACCTTTACTGTGATACATAGTTTTTATGATTGAAAAACTATTTTTATTTGTGGGGAGGGCTGCATGCACACTTCTGAGTAGGAACATGTATAAAAGTCAATAGAAAACTAGCAATTGGTTCTTACTTTTCAGGAACTAAATTTAGGTTTCTGAAGGTTTTGTGCATGCGTGTGTGTGTATGTGTGTGTGTGTGTGTGTGTGTGTGTGTGTATGCAAATGCCTGAACTATTAAACAAGTCTGAGAATTATTTATGAAAATAAACGCTTTTCCCATTCTCATACTTTGGGACACTGTTGTCTCACAGAATGTCATTTCTTCGTGTTCTCTTTGTCATTTCCTTCCTCCTATTTCATATATGTATTTCATACTGAATGCCATTTCTCCATGTCTTTGCCATTTTCTTCTTCCTATTTCATATATGTATTTCACTAACATCTATCCTTTGTCATCTTATTTTCTTTTTGTCATTCTTATCGGAACACTTGGTTAAATAGATTCTTCTTATCTATTTACTTGGGCAAATGATAGGATACTGTGACCTTAAGGCTTCTGCTGTTCATGTCTTTAAATCTTTTTTTTTTTTAAAAAATAAAATAAAGTTCTTTTTTTATCCATGTATACTCTTAATCTCCCTCCCTTCCCCCTCGCTATCTCTCCAGGTCAGCCTTCAGCATTCCTCCTCCACATCCCCCATCCCCTTCCCCAAAAGGGCAAGAAGTCCCAAGGTGGGTCAGCTCAGCATCCACTCCAGGCAGGCAGGCCATATTTCCTCATCCTAATGTCAAGACTGGGTTAAGTGTTCCTTTAGAGTGGCAGTCCATTAATAGAAACAAAGTCTGATATCTCCCCTTGAGGTTGCACACACTGTCCATGTCAGTGGACAGTTGCCTATTCTTGGAGGGCCTAGTTCTTCTTCTTCTTCTTGAAGTTTCCCCAGTGGCTGTTATTAATTTAATGAGCTCCCAAGAGCTCCAGTCAGCCATCTCTGTGGGAATTTTCCTCATAAGCCCTATCCCCTTACTTATATAGACTCTCCTCTCCTGCTTTAGCTGGACAAGGAGGTCAGCCCAGTGCTCAGCCATGTATTTCAGCTTCTACCACTATTCATTGTTAGATGTAAGTTCTGTGATGGAGCTTGGGGTGGCTGTTCACTTGATTATATGGTAATTCCTGTCTAGGCAACATCTTCACTATCAGTTGGAGACCTAGCCAGGGAAATCCTGTGAGTTCTTGGAGATTACCCTAGCACCCAGTCTTTTTCCAAGCCCACATTGGCTTCCTTTATTGAGATTTCCATATCTCCATCTCTCTATTTTTTTTCTTCCTCCCTGTTGCTCCCCTAAATCAATCATCTTCTTTTCTCATGATTTGTTCCCACTCCTTTGTGGTCATGGCCCCTTATGCTCCCAATTAGCTAGGAAAATCTTCTCTATTTTCTCTTCCTATGGGAATCCCTGGATGTCTCTTTTTAGTTCCTTCTGATTCCAAGCTTTTTACCAGCTGAGCCATTGCTCATCTTTAAATAGCATATGTTTTGAAACTTTTATTTTATCTTATTATTATCTTATTATTCCTAGCTTCAGAATAAATGCTATAAGAATTTGTATTTATGACAATAAATACAAATGTATATATTTACATGTATGTAAATGGATAGATAGATAGATAGATAGATAGATAGACAGATAGATAGATAAAATAGGCAATGTCTATACATTCTGATAAACTCTAGTTATCTTGAAATGTATTCCCCAGAAACAAGAGATTACTAAAAAGTTTACATGGAACTATCTTATTTTAGCAATACAATTCTCTTTATTATTTGGAAAATCTTTCTTAATCTCTGTTTAAAAACTGAAATATATGAAATGTCATGGATATAATTTTTTGATCAGTATTCAAGTCAGTAATTTCTACAATCTGACCATGAAGACTGAAAAGTTAATATGTGACTGATGTGAAAGAAATGAAAGATATGAAATGTTATTATGAGTAGCGACTCTAAATTTTTTCCTTCTGTGGGTCTTTCTTACAGCATTTATCAACACATGATCCATAGAGACATATAACATATTCATTCTCAGGCTGCTTTCCCAGGAGACAACAATTTGTTTTCATCCATATGTGCTCATGAAACATAGTTTTACCCTTCTTAAAATGAACATTTTTCTTCAAACTTTTTCTCTTTAAATATTTCAGACACTGTATTTTTAAAACTTTCATTAAAAAGCATTTTTGTATGGAAGAAGTGGACTACAATTCAACATTAAATTATAGTTAGATAAATGAATACTAGCTAGAATAAATGCTGCTTCAACATGACTCTATGAACACTGCAACATAAAAATGAATTGCCACTTCTAAATATTCACTTGTTAAAGACAGGCATTAATATATATATTATTTGGTGATTTTATATCATGCACCTCATCAAACTCAGTAATCAGTCCTCTCAGATTCATATCTATACTTATGATCTCCCTATTTACAAAAATGCCCATTCATGCTGTTCATTTACTTACAGGAGCATAATTAGACTCCCTGTGGACAGACTCTTAAAGAAAACAAGTCTTTCTTTATTCACACCCCTACCAGAGGCCATCAAAGCAGAAGTGAGGCATAAGAATGTCTATTAGACAATGACATGTAATAAGAATTGCTTTAAAAATTTATAATTCTTTGGGTAATTTTTGTCTTTAAAAATATTTGTTAGAAAATTGCCTGGACATTTTTCTGTTTAATTTAGGTGTTGTAAGAAGCATCATTTTGACCCTAAAATAAATTTTATTCAATATTACAAAGTGAAAATATAAAAAATGAATTGCAACAAAAAAGAATTGAATTGCTTTAACTATAAGAGAGTCATTCTCTTAATGAAACCAACTAGTTTGATCCAGAAAGAGAAAGGTCTTCACAAGGGTAAGAGTGTTATTCTGTTCTACACAAAACAGCAAGGGAGAAGGGATGCCACCAACTGATGATGGGAGAAGTGAATAGCATTAATAAAAAAATCATAAACTGTCTATTATAGAGTACTCTGATAGGCAAGGATTTTATACCTCAAACTTCAGACAAAGACAAGTTTTTATTGATGGATGAAATTTCTTGCCCATTTATCCCCATAGTCCAAATGAATCTCTCCTCCAACAGGCTGGTCTAGCAGGATATTCAGCAACATGGCCCCACTTGATCCCAAATAATCACACTAAGTCATATGTTAATTACATACTGTTTGGCCTATGGCTCAGGCTTATTCCTAGCTAGCTTTTTCATCCTAACTCAACCCATTTCTATTAATCTGTATTGCAACTTGGCCCATGGCTTACCTGTACTCCATTATATATTGCTTCTTGGGCGGCTAGAATGTACATCTCATGACTCCACTCTTCTTCTCCTGTATCTTTGCTTGGATTTCCCACCTGCTTCTAAGCTGCTCTGCTACAGGCCAAAATAATTCTTCTGTTGTGCAATGGTCCTCACAGAATTCATAAAGACATGCCACATCACACTGATTTGATTATTTAATAGATAATACTACAGTATTGAGTGTGGTATGGAAGACTAGATAACATCATGATAGTGTAGGCTTAGAGAAGGGCTTTGCGAAGGCAAGGAAGGCAGAAAACATTCTTTCCTGTCATTGGCTCATCCTTCATACAAAGATAAGAGTTATCACTGGGGGAGGATGAATAGATGAAGACACAGACTTAGCCTACAAAAAGAAAAAAAAAAAGGAACAAACAACAACAAAACCTCCTATCTTCCTAGAATGAGGAGGCTGAAGTTCATTGTGCTATAGGACGCTATAATAGTGCTCTACTGTTTAGATCCCAAGTGTCTTTCCAAAACTTGCGTGATAAAAATTCTCCCTTCTGTGTTTCTGTTCTTTCTTCTCATATATTTCAAAACTTTACAAGGAGTGTTTTCTTCCTTCCATTTCTGTTGCTGCGATAAAATACCCCAGTAAAAGTAACTCTAAAAGTGAAAGGGCTTATGCAGTTTACAACTCCAGACTGTACTCTATCATCACAGGAGAGTCAAGGCAGGGACTTAAGGAGGCTTGTCACATCCACAGTCAACAGTGAAGAGAGAATAAAAGCATGTATGCCTATGACTCAGCTCACCTTCTCAGATTCACACAATTCTAGCCCATGGGATGAATAATATATTTATATTTAAGGTGGGGCTTCCTACCTCAATAAACTAAATTAAGAAAATTTTCTCACAAGCATGTCCACAGATCAAGAAGAAAATCTTTTAGATTCTCTTCCTAGGTGCTTCCAAATTATTTCAAGAGTGGAAGAGCTTGGGGTGAGCAGGAGAAGGGGAGGGAGGGGGAAGTTTGGTTTGTATGTAAAAAGAAAAAAAACATTTACATAATAAATTAAAATACAAAAATACACATCACAACAGATATGTGTATGTATACATACACATACACACACAGTGGTCTGTTTTTTATGTTGGTCAAGTGATGGCTATAAAAAAAGTCAAAAGTTTTTGACTTTAGAAAACTTTGAAAAAACAAGAGCAAACACATTCAGGAATGGAGACTGCTATAGTAAAGTAAACCAAAGTTCCAGTGACTTTGATTCATACTTTGTCCATATGATAACTCCTCTCAATCATTTTTTGTAGTAGAAGTTTTTCTGCACATAGATTATATGGCAAGGATGTTCACTGGCTGTCCTTATTTCTAAGCCTTTTCCCTGTGAGCTCTTAAATGTCCTCCAAATGGTTAACTTAGAGGCCTAGCTTATAAAATATTAAAGTTCCTAGATACAAACCTCGAAATATCTCAAAGTCTCTGAATGAGTCTTTGGGTATAGCTATCATGTACTATATATCAATATTTTAAAATATACTATATACACATATGCATGCCACAACCCATGTGTAGAAGTCAGAAGGAAAACTTGTAGTACTTGGCTCTGTCCTGAAGGAGCAGAGCAGAATTCATCTGCACGTGAATCCCAGTGAAGAAACTCGGTCCTCTGTCTTGGCAGCAAGTGCATCTACCTGCTGAGACATCTTAGTGTTCCCAGGGAAATGGACTGCATTTCTACTTTGGGATATTGTATTTCTTCTCACATTCTTCATTCCTCTGCTGTTTCCTCTACCCTCTTACGAATTTCCTAGAATTCTGTGGTTTTAAGATTGAAAGGCCTTTTTGTCTGGTCTTTTATTTATTTGCTATTATGATGAATTCCCTTCACTTGCCCATCTCTCATAACTTATTTTTGGTCTTTTGGAGAAACTTCCACACTGATTTTCTTAGTGTTCACATGAGGTTTTTGTTGTAAATGGTTCTGCCCCAGACTTTCTGGGCCTGGATCAGAGGTTTGGTCCCACTCTCAGACCTGCTTAGCATCAAATAATCACAAACACACTTAAATTATTTTACGCTGACTGACCTAAAGGTCAGGCATATAATTTGCTAATTCCTTCATCTCAACTCAACCCATCTTGTTCAACCATGTGGCTAGGTAACTACCTTTTCTCAGGCAGCATTTCCTCTGTATCTCCAGGCAGTTCCAGCAACTCTGGCCTCTGTGGCTGGCCTGTGTCTCCACTCTGAGATGTTCTTGAGTTTTCTTAGCCTGGTAGCCCTGCCCACACTTCCTGTTTGCCTTTGGCCAATCATCTTTTAATAAACCATAGGCAGGCAGGACAAATATTTACATTACCAGTATAATCCCACTACAGGTTTTTCCTTTCACAAGTAGTAAATAAAGGTGATTTTTTGTTATCTATATGTTGGGAGTGATATGAAATAACAAAGTCATTTTAGCATTTTTCTGATTACTAAGAATATAGAAGTAAAAGGATATCTATAGGTCACTTTTCAACATGGTATTGTTTATAGAACAATTATTTGTTTATTATTTATTTGTATGCATGTATATGGGTAATATAAAAAACAGAGGAGGAATTGTGAGATTAGGTTTACTCCTTCCATCTGTTATGCAAATTCAGATTTTTTTATGACATCTTTTTTTGTTTGTTTGTTTAAAGTCCACTAATGAATGAATACATCCCCTGCTTATCTCTCTGGATTTGTGATAACTTGCTCAGGAGGATATTCTCCAAATCCATCCATTTGCTTGCAAATTTTAGGATATCATTTTTCCTTACTGCTGAGTAGTTCTTCATGTGTAGATATACCACAGTTTGTTAATCCATTCTTCAGTTGAGGAGTATCTTGATTGTTTCCAGTTTCATACTATTATGAATAATGCTGCTATGAACATCGCTGAGCTAATGCATTTGGGATGTGCATCTTTAGGGTATATGCCCAATAGTGGTATTACTGGATCCTTGAGGAAAATAATTCCCAGTTTTCTGAGACACCATCATACTGCATTCCTGAGTGACTAAGAAGTATTGGCATTAACTCTTCTTTGAATATCAGGTAAAACTCTGCACTGAAACCATCTCGGCCTGGGCTTCTTTTATTTGGGAGACTTTTAATGACAGCTTCAATTTCCTTTGGTGTTATAGGACAATTTAGGTGTTTAATCTGATCTTGATTTAATTTTGGTAAATTGTACCTGTCCAAAAAGCTGTCCATTTCTTCTAGATTATCCATTTTTGTGGAGTATAGATTTTCAAAGTATGATCTGATGATTGTCTGGATTTCCTGGGGTATGTTTTTATGTCCCTTTTTATTTCTGATTTTGTTAATTTGGATACTCTTTCTCTGCTTTTTAGTTAGTTGGGATAAAGGTTTATCTATCTTGTTGACTTTCTCAAAGAACCATTTCTTTGATTCATTGATTCTTTATATTGTTCTTTTTGTTTCAATTGTGTTGATTTCATCTCTAATTTTGATTATTTCCTGCCATCTACTCCTTCAAGGTGAGTTTGCTTCTAATTGTTCTAGGGCTTTCAGCTGTGCTAATAGTTCTCTTGTGTGAGATTTCTCTAGTCTTTTCATGTAGGGATCTAGTGCTATGAATTTTTCTCTTAAGATTGCTTTCATTGTGTCCCACAAGTTTGGTATGTCGTAGATTCATTTTCATTAAATTCTAGGAAGTCTGATTTCTTTCTTAATTTCTTCCTTGATTCAGAGATGTTTTAGTTGAATGATGTTCAGTTTCCATGAGTTGGTAGACGATCTGTGATTTTTGAAGTTGTTGAACTCCAACTTTTGACCATGATGATCTAATATGGTACAAGAAATTATACCCATTTTTTGTACCTGTTGATATTTGCTTTATGACCTAGTATGTGGTCAATTTTAGAGTAAGTTTCATGCGGTTCTCAGAAATATATATATTTGTTCTGGTGGAGGGTTTGGTATATATCTACTAAGTCCATTTGGGTCATAACTTCTGGTAGATCCCTTATTTCTCTTTTGAGTTTCTGTCTTGATCTATCCTAGGGTGAAAGTGGAGTGTTGCAGTCTCCGACTATTAGTGCGTCAGGTTTGATATGAGGTTTAAGCTTTAGTAGTGTTTCTTTTATATATGTAATTTAGTTGCCCTTGTGTTAGGGGTATAGATGTTCAGGATTGAAATTTTGTCTTGGTGGATTTTTCCTGAGATGAATAAGTAGTGTCTTTCCTGGTCTCTTCTTTATGGTTTTAGTTTAAAGTCTATTTTGTTAGATACTATAATGGCTACATCAGTTTGTTTCCTAGGACCATTTGATTGGAAAGTCTTTTTCTAATCCTTTACTCTGAGCCTGTATCTGTCTTTAAAGTTAAAGTATGTGTCTTGTATGCAGCAGAAGGATGGTTTCTAATTTTGTATCCATTGGGCTAGGTTGTGTCTTTTCATAGATGAACTGAGTCCATTGATATTAAGTCATATTAATGACCAATGATCAATATCTCCTGTCAGTTTTGGAAGTAGATTATATTTCCTTTTGTGGGGGAGTGTTCTTCTGTGTGTTTATAATTTTTTTGTGGTTACATGGGTGTTTCTGCTTTCCTTAGGTTGGAGATTTCCCTCTAGGGCTTTTGTAGAGTCAAATTAGTGGACAGGTATTGTTTAAATCTGGTTATGTCGTGAAATATCTTGCTACTCCATCTATGTTGATTGATAGTTTTGCTACATACAGTAGCCATGTTAGCATCCATGCACTTTTAGTGTCTGTATAATGCCTGACCAGGACCTTCTTGCTTTCATTGAATAGTTGGATGTTATTCTGATGAGTCTGATTTTATAGATGATTTGGCCTTTTCCTTTGCAGATGTTAGTATTTTTTCTTTGTTTTGTAGGCTAGTGGCTTGATTATTATATTGGGAGCAAACTTTTTTGTGGGTCTAGTCTATTTGGTTTTCTATAGGCTTCCTGCATCTTTATAGACATTTTCTTCTTTCGGCTGGGAAAGTTTTCTTCTATGATTTTGTTGAATATATTTTCTCTGCGTTGAGCTGGTATTTTCCTTCTTCAATTCCAGTTATTCTCAGGTTTGGTCTTTTCATGGTGTCCCAAATTTCCTGGACATTTTGTGTTATGACTTTTTTGGTTTTAGCGTTTTGTTTAACTGATGTATCTATTACCACTATTGAATCTTCCACCTCAGAGATTCTCTTTTCCATCTTTGGATTCTGTTAATTATGCTTGAATCTGTGGTTCCAGGTCTTTTTTCTAATTTTCTGTTTCCAGCTTTGTCTTGGTTTGTGCTTTTTTATTGCTTATATTTGAATTTTTAATTCCTAGTAAATTTATTTCACCTGTTTGCCTTCTTTTTCTTGGTTTTCTTTATTTTCTTTTGAGGATTTATTTATCTCTTCTAATTTTCTGTTTGTTTTTCTTCTATTTTTTAAGGGAATTTTTATATTCTCTTTTAAGACTTCAATTAATTTTCTAAAGCTGTTTTTAAGGTCATTTCCTTCTGTTTCCTCTTCATCAGTATGTTCAGGTTTAGCTATAGAACCACTTGCTTCTTCTGGTGGTGTCTTGTTGATTTTTGTATTGTTGCACATATATTCTTGCACTGGCATCTGCCCATTGTTATCTCAATTCACTCTTGGTTAGTTCTTGGTCAGCTCTTAGTGGCTTTTTGGTCTGAGGGCTCTTAATAAGCTGTATATTCAGAGGGTCAGCTGCTCTTGTGAAGTGGCTGTGCTATGATGCCAGTCATCACCGCTTGACCTCTCACCTTTCAGCTGTGTGCCCAGGGACTCGACTGTACTCCCCTGCTGCTCTTAAGCCAGCAGTGGTCTGGAAAAACTGTGTTCTGCTCCAAATCTGCTTGCATGTCTCAGGATCTGGGAACAGGGAGTGGAAAAATTCAGATTGTAAGGAAAGAGACTCAAAGCCAAATATTGGGGAAAGGCTGAAATATCAGAGAGAGAAAACACCATAGTCAATTCTCGCCCAACCATCTTCCAACTTCCTCAGCCTTGCTTGTGGTTGCTTCTGCTTCTCCTTATTTCCTATGTAGCCTTAAATACCCTTCTTACTAGCTGTATCCCAACTAGATTAGGATTAAAGGTAGGAACTATTCTATTTGGTAGTCATACTTGAACTCACAGAAACACAGAATGTTCTGTCTCATGAGTTATGGGATTAAGGGCATAGGTCACCATTCCCAACTTTTCCCCGTGCTGGGATTAAAGGTGTGTGCTATTGAATCCCAGCTATTTGTCCTTGTACTCAAGGATCAAGAAATTTCTGAGCTGTCTGCCTGATTATTTCAGGTTTATTAAATATGTAACATATCACCACATCCACCTATGTGTTCTGGAGATTAAATTTAGACCTCAGGTTAGGGTCAAAAGTCTGCTTGGGCTTGGCTATCTCACTGGCCTGGTAAAGTGTTTTATCTCAAACCACCTTCTATCATAAAAGCTTATTGTCCCTACATGCAATAGCACTGAACACAACAATACAGCAGAACTAATTTTTTTGGTGTCTGTTTCACTCAGCTCTACATACCACGCAACAAAATGCCAACTCATCTAAACTTGCAAAGATAGTAGCAATTTCATAAATGTGTCAGAGCCATTAGTAGCAGTTTTCAAAATAACACAACAATGTTCATAAAGCCTGCACATGCTCCAAGCTTCTGCTGAGGGACCTTTGTAGGATCATCATTAATTAAGATAATCACATTTCATTTTTATCTCTATTCCATGATTGCTAAGCTGTGTTGTCAGGCATACATTAACCATTCCTTATTATGACAAACTTATTTCTTATGAACTTCAAACAACAACTTCCTTATCTTCAATAGCACATAGCCTATTAGGCAACAGATACCATTTTCTACACTGAATACGAATAATTCAGAAGGACATTTTTGATTCATACAATGCCTGGCTTTATATTCTGTCAGTCCTGTTTCAATGCTTCATTTGACTGAAATCTACAAAGTGATACAATTCATATTTAAAATTAGAATAGTTTTCCTCTTCTCCTTTGGTAAAAGCCTTCTGATAGATATGTTCTTGTCTGAAAGTCACTTAGCATTTTTGAAAAACTTAAATGTTATTTAAAATGCACACATATAAATATTTGGTGAATGTATTAGCAATAATGAAAGTAAATATTTAATATTTTAAGAATAAAGTCACTTATATGCCATATTTCTATTATTATTATTATTATCATTCTATCATTTATTATATCCCTCTAACAGTTTTTCTACCCTCCCACTCCTGTTTTTTCCCCTCCATCTCACCTTTCACCTTTATCTATGCCCCCTCCATATCCCCTCTGAAAAAAAATCAGGTCTTCCACAGAAATCACAGAACTCATAATGTAAGCCAGGTTAACCTTGAACTTGCCAATGACTTTCATACCACTTCTTCCAAATTTTGGAATCACAAGCATGAACTACCATGCCTTTCCAGCTAGAACCATCTGAATTTAGATTGTTTAATTTAATGACATGCTTCATTTGTGGAACATGCATGGTAACTTGTAATAGAAAAAAGAAAGGCACTCACCAGAGTGTGGGAGCACATATAACTTAGATGGATATTTAAAAATGATTATTATCATTAAAAATATGAAGTGTGCACTTGTGGTATCTCACATGGGGAATACTTCAAGTTTTTGGAAAATATGTGTTTGATGTGTTGGGTGTCATAGAGTCATATAGCTTGTTAACATGGCAACTGAATGAACAACGAAAATTGTGTCCTCTCTGCAGTACAGAACTCATTAGTTAACAAACAGAGGAAAATGAATACTCCTTATAGTCTGCTTGATGGACTGATTTCTTTAAAAATGATTCATTTTATTATTCAATAGTTTATAAATATTTATTTTTATTTATGTACATGAATATGTATATTTGTGTGTGCATGCATGTTATTGTGCATGTGTGTGTGTGTGAGGAAGAGAGAGAGAGAGAGAGAGAGAGAGAGAGAGAGAGAGAGAGAGAGAGAGAGAGAGAGAGAGAGATGTCAGATCTCCTGAAGCTGGAGTTATAGATAGCTGCAAAATACTGTGTGAATTGTGGCAACTTAAATTATTTTCTTTGCAAGAATAACAAGCTCTCTTAACAACTGATTAATCTCCTGAGCAGCTTCTTTATTATTTTTTTACATCATTCTCACTCTTCCTTATGTGTGTACATGCATGTGTGTGTGTGTGTGTGTGTGTGTGTGTGTGTGTGTGTGTGTGTGTGTGTTAAAAGTACCTTCAAATGGGTGTCATTATCCCTGGAACTGAAGTTACAGGTAATCATGAGCCTATGAGAGCTGGGAATTAGCATTGAGTCTTCTACAAGAACAGCAAGGACTCTTAACAGCTGAGTCATCTCTCCAGCCTCAGAATTGACCTTCATGAGCCTGAGACCTGTCAAAGACTTCCCACTGTGGACTTGTGTTTTTGTTGGCAATATAGTTTCTCCAAAATTTAGGGAACCTTTGATCTATTTGTATCTAGTCACTATCTCATGTTATGGATCATTTGATATTCATTTTGGAATCTGATTTTAGATTCTGGCTTACTTCTTAGCATCTGGCAACAGTGATATTACCTTTGCCTCACTTCAAACAACATGTGGGAATACCACAGCCTTGACTAAGATCTAGTTGTTTTATTTTCCTCTTCCATTGAGCAACTTTCTTGGATAACTGATACTTTGCATTTTTGTAATGCCACGTTTGTGATTATTTTGATCTTCTTTGGAACACTATCTAATCATTTCTTATAGCTAATAGTCTCTGGCTTAGCCTGCCCAACCTAGTCCTGAGGTTTGGACTTAACCTGCAGCAATCATGCAAAGGCTTATGTTAATTACAAACTGTTTTGCTTATGTTTCAGGCTCATAGCAAACTAGCGCTTACAACTTAACTTAGCCTGTTTCTATTAATCAGTATATAGCCACATGGCTCATGGCTTTCCTGTACATCTTGCTTCTGAAGCCACTCGATCTTGTCTCCCTTTGACTTCCCCTTCTTTATCTCTGTTTATTTCCTGCCTGTCTCTAAACTGCCTTGCCATAGGCCAAAACAGTTTATTTATTAATTACTAATAAAGCATATTCACAGTGTACAGAAAGACATCCCACATCAATTGACTAGAATAATTTTTAATTATACATTGCAAGCAAAACCAAAAGATAACCAGTATAAGAACTCTGACTGTTTCCCACTACAGGCTTGTGACTCTAGGCTCCAAGGTCCTCTAATTTTTCCAGTTTATGCAGAGGGTAGTTTTACTGACTACCATTGTGAAATAGATGTCTGGCAATATGTTGCCATGGGTTTTGGTTTTCTTTCATGACAACTTTTATTCTAGTGCAGCTTTATATATTAAAGTAATGGTGAATATGTTCATAGAGAAATATTCAAATCCAAAGAGATTCAAGTAACACGAATTTAAATTTCTATCAATAGAATTGGAAGACAAAAACTGCAGTGTGTTATTGACAGTTTCTCAGCTCCATTCAACCCTGTGTTCCTGCAACCTTTACTATGCAGCTTTCAGGCCTGCTGTGAATGATCATCAAATGGTTAAAGTATTAATGGGGCAATTTTTTTTTAAGCTCTGGCAAAGCTCAGCTATCATCTCCATTTGACTACAAAGAATGAGAACATGTGTTAATATTCACATAGTGTTCAAATAATAGAGAAGGATAGTCTCTAGGGGAAAGTAACTCTGTGGTAGTACAGAAGTCTTTCTCTAGAAGCACTGGGAATATTTTCTAAAATAAAATACAATCACACAGCCAAGAACCAGAAATTGTTTCTTGTGTCAAATAACATTTTTTCTCACAAAAGGAACAATTAGAATCCAGAATTGAATTTTTAAAGTCAGGATAGATGGGAGCTAGAACATAAGCAGAAGTTGATGCATAAGTGTCAAATGATTTGGAAAAGCATATATAGCTTGCAGCTCTGATGTCTATTCCTCTTGAAATTGGAGTTTAGACATACCTATTCCTAATGTTATGATGCCATCTGGAAATAGGACATGCAAGAAGTGATTCAAACATGAATCTCTTGGAAGAGATAAATATTATAATGGCTCCCCATTTTCCTATCATGTAAGACAGTGAAAGTCTAAGAGTGTCATCAGGAGGTAATAATACTACACATGCTTAAGCACAGTCTTCTAGTACCAACGACTGATCCCGTTAAGTCTTACCCAGTCTGAGAGACTTCGTTACAGCAAACAAAACTAACATTTTTGCTGTTGTTTTTGTAGTCTCAGGTCCATCAAGACTTCTTAGTATTGAATTTATTTGTGCATATGCACACTATTTTAATAGAGAGAATTCCTAATTTGTTTTTTAAATTTAAAAATATTACTTGCAGCCTGATGAAGTAGCCCAATGGGTTAAGGTGCTTGCCACCAAGCAATCTCTGGAATTTACATGGTAGAAGAACTGCTTGCCCTGAAAGATGTCCTTTTACCTCCACCTGATGTCCCTCTAAAATCCTCCTTTGCAAAACTATTTTTTAAGTTAGTTTTCATAAGTTGGTATTAATTGGATAAATATATAATTATCTTTCATAGCCATATCCAGTATACAACACATTTTCAATAAATATTGGTTTCTATAACAATCAGAATGTAGGTCCCTCAGTAGCACAGATGCTTTTATTGTATGCGAGAAAAGAAATCAAAGGTGGAAGGTTTCTATTACAGAGAAAAAATAAAAGAGAAATGATAGATGCTGGAGAGATATTAAAATGCTGTGCAATTAAGGAGCCTTTAGTCTAAATATATTTGTAGCATTATGAAGTTAGTCTTTTTATAGCAACATTTTTCAAGCAATTTGCATAAAATTGACTATAATTATCACTCTTATTACTATTACAATTACTATTATAGTTTGGTTTCTTCCCAGGCTGAATTAGTATCTGCTAAAGTATAAGACTGACAGTTCCCTTTACTAACAGTAAGCATGTCTGCAAAGACCTTTTGGGATTGTTTTCACCTATATTGATTGGGGCCTCTAGGTGTACGATGTGTTATTTTTTTCTAATGTTATTAATGTATCAAAAGTTTTTAATGCATAAAGTAATAATAAAACCTATAATGAGATTCTGTCCAAAGAAACTTTCTTCAGTAATGTTGATATCATAAGCCTACCCTTTCTGCTATGATAATATTGCAGTTACACTTTCTTGCTGTGAAAAATACCTTGACAAATGTCACTTATTTTGGCCTTCAGTTCCAGAGGGGCACAGTCCATCATGGCCACAGAGATGTGGCAGCAGATAGAAAAATGATGGTAACAGAAGCAAGAAGCTCTCTGGTTATATTATATCCATATTAAGGATGTGCAATGACTAAACAGTAAGTGGTGCTAGACTATAAAAATTTACTCCAGCAAGTCACTTTCTTCAACAAGACTCTATTTCCAAAAGCTTCAGAACTCTCTCAGAGAGCAACAGGGGAAGTGGTCAAACACATGATTAGATGAGGACATTTCACATCCAAACAACAAGTGGACATTAAGAGGATGTGGGGATTGAACACTTAAAATGTGGTTAATGGGAATGAAGAATTGATTTTTTAAAAAAAATATGCTTCATGTGACTTATTTCATTAGTTTTAAATGGGCACATAACATAAATACAGTATGTTGTAGTTACATGAGCAAAGCGTGTTTCATGAAACCTACGGTAAGAAAGATTATAAGAAAATTTTTACTGAATGGCAAGTTAACTTAATGTGAGTAGTGTATCACTTAGGTTAGGGTGCAAAGATGATTACTTGTCAGTGTTCAGCAGCCCACAGCCAGATGTGGTTCATGTTAATCTACGTTATTTCTTCTGTTAACATGTTTCACAATATTGTGTCCCTTTTACTATATCGAGCTGGTATATATTGAAAAAGATGGATCCAAATATAATAATTAAGGGCTTTGGGAACACAGCTCAATGGGGGAATCCATGCTTAATAGCCACTAATGTTTAATCCTCATCATCACATTTTTTGTAATTGAAAATAAGATATTTAATTTATAATTTAATAGCACTTAAGAAAAATAATATTTTACTAACCTGAAAATTTATTTGTAATTTGAGAGACTCAAAGCATTGAGAAATCAAACTAACAAGCTAGTTCTGTTTTTGAATGATATATTTTTTGTTTACTTTTTATTTTTTTGAAAATCAATATCAAACATTATATAAAAAAGCAAATCATTCAGAATAGATATTTTAAAAAACGCATACAATAATAAAGCTTCTCTTTACTCTAAATTATATAAAACATAAAACATAAAATCTAGAGCTTCTCAAGCCAGGTTAGGCCCAGCTACAGATAAAGAAAGCACAGTAGGTCACAGCTAATGTCCAAGGATGTACACTATCTATTCTAAATGTTGACAGTCTGTCATAACCTATATGCCTTCCTTATTGCAGTCAGATTTATTTTCCTTTTTCTGTCTGAAGATCTTTTTATCCTATTCAAACCACACTTTCTAGCTTTTCTGACAGAGAAAGTAATTTTATAGTATTCTACACAGTACAGATTTTATTGAAATTTTAGGTAGCTATGTTGATTTTACAATTTAAAATCACACAGATCTTTGTTCCTTTAAGAAGAACAAAATGGTTTTGAGCAAGTTCAAGTCTAGCCTATTGACTGAAAAGAATAAGCCCAGTTATAGATTTGAGCAGAGAAGGGTCCAGATCAGATGTTGTACTCTTGATGTATAGGTAGAAGTGTGTTATGTGTTGTGTGGGAGTCTATCTAGGATTTGGAATTGTTCTTAAGAGCAATTAACAGTCTATTACATAGGATAGGCATAGGTATCTTATATTGAGGGCTTTTGTTTGTGTCCAATAAGCTTGAATCACCAGCTGAGCTCATTCAACTTGCAGAGATGTCTACAGGTGCACAGCCACTTAAGTGGAACATAAAGCTGTCACTAGATGTTCATGGATTGTTTGTTATTTCAAGGAAAAGAGAAGCAAACAAACTGAAGTTTCTGAAAAGAAAGCCATTGGCTTGGTGACACCTGAGCTATTCAGAAAGGAAATGAGGCCATGAAACTGTTGGTTTGGTAATGCCTGGGCTATGCAGAAAGAAAATGCAGCCTTGAAACATTTCACCTTCTGAGGAAGTCTGAGAATAACTAAAAAGGGTTGTGTATTGTGAGGCATGTTCATTAACTATGTTTCATATGGATATGCTCATGATATAAATTTTTGAAATTTATATTACAAACAAACAGTACTGGATACAATTGGGGGATCTCTTTTGGCATAATTCTACTTAGAGTTAGAAAGTGCTTGTAAATGGTCAATCTGAGACAAGACTTGTTTTCTCTAGTGGAAAAGTTAAAACTTCAGGGCCTATGTTCCTGGGTCCAAATCTTCACAGTCTTCTCTTGCCTTTCTCTTGCCCTTGAGAGAACCTCAATGGCAGTGGTACCAACTCTTCTAAGAAATTGGCTCTTCTTTGATTTCACACTCTTCTGGCTTCCTCTCCATTAGTGTGATAACTGGAATGTTTCTGCCTTTTTCTATTTTCCTAATTCCCGTTTTCAAAAATTGTAAGAGTAAAGCAGCCTCAGCAATATTTGAAAATCTTTTATAACGAGCTCTTTTTGACAATATTAATGCAATAAAAGTAAAGCTTAAATGTTCTTATTTCAAGTGGGTATTTATACTTTGGTTATTTGGCACAAGAAGTTGATGCCAGAATGCAGACAATAAAATTACAAGGAAATTGTTATTATGAATCATTGATTATTTAATGAGTTATAGAAATGAAACTGTCAAACACTTGAGCTGGGATGAGAAGCTGTGTGGAGGAAAATGATAAAGCTGGAAATGGAAAGGATGCCATTCTGTGGGGCTCAGGAGAAGTTCATAGAGTATCTGGCAGTGCTAAGTGTTTACAGCCTTGTAAGGGAGTGCTACAAGCCTTGGACTTGTTCTGCTGTGGGAACTGATCTCACACAGAAGGATACGAAATTCTTATCTCCTCTTAAGACTTTTATTTCTTTTGAATTTGTGGTGATGATGAATGGACTTAGGAGTTCTAAATGATTGTAAGCTACAACGTAGTTGCTGGAAATTGAACTCAGGAACTCTGGAAGACCAGTCAGTGCTCTTAACCTCTGAGCCATCTCTTCAGCCCTGTAATTCTTATATGTCAGATACTCTGCTAATGAGCTACAGTTCCAGCCTCCCCCTTCTTTATTTTGTGAAATGGTTTTGAGGCAGGCAAGCAAAGGGAATACATTCGGTACCTGGGACTCCATTTGGTTTTAGTTATGTACAACTCTGCTCATGTAATAACGTACTTGGCAGCCTACCTCCCTTATCTACATGGACTAAGAACACAAACTTCTCTCCCAACAGTATACATTTCAATCTCTGAAGCTAGCCAGATCTTCATTTGCACTGGACTATGCACAACCCTTTGTCAGAACAGTGGGATAAGTTTATCAGCCTAACAATGATCAGTTTAGGCAGTTCCTATTTAAATACATTTCTAATGTATCCATGTATGAAAAATAGAAAGACTGATATAGCTTGAGCTGCTTTTGGGTTCATGGGTAGTTAAAACTCTGGTCTCAAGGAAACTTTTAGGGATAAAAATCTGTTTGCCATCATATGTCTTAACATGATTTAGTGTACATAGAATTAAATTCAGATACATTACAGAAAGAAACAGAAACAGAAGAAAAAAATAATCTTATGACCTCATCTATCAACCAAAATAGAGTATTACTCATGCTATATACTTAGCAAGCCAATGCCTCCTCTTGAACTCCAAAGAAAAAAGCATGCAACTGTCCACTGGATCCTTAACACTTTCTCATCCCGGTAGCTAATCTTTCCATAAGGTTTATCTTTTCCTAATTTTCACATTTGCTTCACTTTTAAATAAGGTTTGGCACCTACTTTTACAAGTATGCGTGTGAGCCCTCATATTTTCCAGAGCTGAGAACTGAAACCAGAAAGCCTTGCACCTGCTAGATTGCTAAGCAAGTGCTCTACCACTGAGCTAACTCCCTAGCACGGTGGGGCCTCATTTTCAATTCTTTGGATAAGAAGTCTAGCAGGGAACAACACCAAACGCACACTGACCATCATTCCTACAAGTCTCACTATTCTGCCCTAGTTGATTAGAATTTACTTTGAATTACGTTAAGACAGGCTTTGAACTTTTTTTTTTTATCTTCTTTCAAGGTCAACTGAATTTGCAAGCTTCTTCAGAAGCTGAAGTGACATCAAACTTATAAAATCCTGTGCAGCTTTTTATGTCTTTACTTGGGCTATTTGTGAATTTGGGTTTGGGACTTGACTTGAGCTACAATGAATCAGATTTTCTATTGAGTATAAACAAATGACATGCATGTCATCAAAATGACAAGAGCAGGAAAACTAGAGAGCATGTTAAAGAGGTTTTCTTTCTTTTCTGAATCAAATGCCTTTCATAGAAGGACCTGTGTTCCCTCTTCACGCCTGCAGAGGAGGTCAGAAGTGAGATACAATTTCAAAGAGGGAGAAAGATTTTATATGCATTTTAAAAGATCCTAGAGTACTAATGGAGGACTTGTGTCTTACTAAAAAATGTTATAAAGCAGACCAATGTTAGATCTCAAAAGCATTCATTTACTAGACAGGAAAGATGCACAAAACTTATTGCAAGCAAGTGATGCCCTGGTTTTGAGTATATCCCACAGGGGCTATAAAGGTGATGCACTATTTTTGCTGTTTCAGTTTCTTAACACGTACCTTGGCTCAGATTTGCTCAAGTTGTAGTGTATTTGCATTTCAACTTTCACAGCTTAATAGCTTAAAGATTTAAGTTTTATTTACTAACTATACTGAAAATCCTTATCAGTTCGAATTTTGGATTTTGGGCACTTTTCACACTCCAAGTTAAATCTTTTCTACTGAAAAGATTTAAGACCATTTTCTTACAAAGATGTAACTGCCTCGCCACATGCACTCTGTGCATGTGTGTGCTTGGGTGTTTTGGTGACTGTGTATTTCTGTATGTGCCCTGCCTCTCTATGTAAGTCTGTTGGTCAGAGAATAACTCATGGGAATCAATTTGTCAGTTTTCTCCCAGAAATCCAACTGTGGTCTTTTTCCTTGATGGCAAGCATCTTTACCTTCTGAGCTCTTTTTCTGGTCTAGGGTTGATAGAACTCATGTGTCTCCAATCTGGGAATTGGATATTTAATAGCCAAACTGCAAATGACTACATCTATACATATTTCATTAGCAAAGACCGATCACATGGCACTTTAAATCATAAAATAGGTTAGGAGACACACAAAAAAGGCTTTTGTTGGGAAAGCAGAATGTCTAAGTACATGGTGAATGGTGCTAACAAGACTACAAACAAATATCTGTGATCTTGTTATATATATAGTTCTATCAAAAGAGATAATATCCATCTTGACCAAGTAGGCTTCATCCCAGAAATGCAGGGCTGCTTTAACATATGAAAAACCATAAACGTTATTCATAATATAAACAAACTAGAGGAACAAAACCACATGATGCTGAAAAAGCCTTTTACAAAATCCAACACTCCTTTATGATTAAAACCCTGGAAAGATCAGGAATACAGGGAGAATACCTAAATATAATAAAGGTGGTTTACAAGAAGCCTACAGCCAGTGTCAAATTTAATGGAGAAAAACTCAAAGCAATCCCACTAAAATCAAGAACTAGACAAGAATGTCCTCTCTCCCCTTATCTACTCAATATAGTTTTCGAAATTTTAGCTAAAGCAATAAGAGAATGAAAGGAGATTAAGGGGATACAAATTGGAAAGGAAGAAGTGAAACTATCTCGATTTGCAGATGATATGATTGTATACTTAAGTGACCTAAAAAATTCTTCCAAGGAACTGCTACGGCTGATAAATACCTTCAACAATGTAGCAGGATACAAGATTAACTCAAAGAAATCAGTAGCCCTCCTATACACTAAACATAAAAGGACTGCAAAAGAAATAAGGGAAACATCATCCTTTATAATAGCTGCAAATAGTATTAAATACCTTGGAGTAACTATAACCAAAAAAGCAACAAATCTATCTGACAAAAATTTTAAATCATTAAGGAAAGAAATTGAAGAGGATATCAGAAAATGGAAAGCTCTCCCATGTTCCTGGATAGGTAGGAACAACATAGTAAAAATGGCAATTCTACCAAAAGCAATCTACAGATTCAATGCACTAACCATCAAAATCCCAACACAATATTTTTTGGACCTTGAAAGAACAATACTTAATTTCATTTGGAATAACAGGAAAGCCAGGATTTCCAAAACAATTTTACTCAATAAAAGAACCTCAGGAGGTATCACCATCCCTGACTTCAAGTTATACTATAGAGCTACAGTAATAAAAACAGCCTGGTACTGGTATAAAAACAGACTTGTGGATCAATGGAATTGAATTGAGGATCCAGGCATTAACCCAAAAACCTATGAACACCTGATCTTTGACAAAGAGGCTCAAAATATTCAATGGAAAAAGATAGTATCTTTAACAAATAGTGTTGTCATAGCTGGATGACAGTGTGTAGAAAAATGCAAATAGATCTAAGTCTGTCACTCTGCACAAAACTCAAATCCAAGTGGATCAAAGACCTCAACATAAACCCAACCACTTTAAACTTGATAGAAAAGAAAGTGGAAAATACACTTCTACGAATTAGCACAGGTGACAACTTCCTAAATATAACACCAGTGGCACAGACACTAAGATCAACAATCAATAAGTGGGATCTCCTGAATCTAAGAATCTTCTGTAAAGCCAAGGACACTGTCAATAGGACAAAACGACACCCTACAGAATGGGAAAAGATTTTCACCAACCCTACAAGTGATAGAGAACCGATCTCTAAGATATATAAAGAACTCAAGAATCTAGAGCCCAAAACCTTGAATAACCCAATCAAAAAATGAGGTTTAGATCTAAAGAGGGAATTCTCAGCAGAAGAATTACGAATGGCTGAAAGGCACCTGAAAAGTGCTCATCATCTTTAGCCATCAGAGAAATGCAAATCAAAACAACTTTGAGATACCACCTGACACCTGTTAGATTGGCTAAGATAAAATACAGAGGACAGCCTATGCTGGAGAGGAGGCGGAGCAAGGGGAACACTCTTCCATTGTTGGTGGGAGTGTAAGCTTGTTCAGCCACTTTGGAATGCAGTATGGCAGTTTCTCAGAAAACTGGGAATCAATCTTCCCAAGGATCCAGCAATAGTACTTCTGGGTGTATACCCTAAAGATGTGCATTTGCACTCCAAAGGCATTAGCTCAACTATGTTCATAGCAGCATTATTTGTAATAGCAAGAACCTGGAAACAACCTAGATGTCCCTCAACTGAAGAATGGATTAACAAGCTGTGGTACATCTACACCATGGAGTACTACTCAGCAGTAAGGAAAAATGATATCCTAAAATTTGCAGGTAAATGGATGGATTTGGAGAATATCCTCCTGAGCGAGGTATCACAAACCCAGAAAGATAAGCAGGAGATGTACTCACTCATTAGTGGACTCTAAACAAACAACCAAACAAAAAAACCCAAGCATGTCCAAGCTGCAAACCACAACCACTGAACAGCTGGGGATCAGAAACACCTTGGATTGACTCCTTGGATCCCACTACACCTATAGGAACACCTGACTCACTCTTGAGGGAGTGGGGAGAAAACTGGATCTGCCAGGAGTGGAGGCTGAACTAAGCAATATTGGGACAGTGGGACATTGGGACTACCTGCTGCCTGCTGGGTTTGGGGAGGATGGGGAGTTGTGGAGAAGAGAAAATGACCTGAAATGTTGGGAGGGGAAAAGGACCTTGAATAAGAATATACAGGATAGAAAGTGTGACTTCTTTGTTCATAATAATAATAAAAAAAGAAATAATAACAATACCAATTTAAAAATACAGTAAATAAGAAAGACAACACTGGGGTAATAACCAGGTCATCTTGATGATTTAGGAACATCATAGTGGTCTGACCAAAGAGAAGGATTTATAGCATTTGTCCTTTATACAGAGTAAGGTAAGAGGAGAAAAAAACAGGGTACATGTTCAAAATACTTGAGATTGCTTGTGTTCAATTAGAGAACAGCTTGCTTTAGCGTCAATTACAAGGAACTTCACTAGATGTATTGCAGGGATATGGAGAAGTGGCCCACTGGACCCTTTGGTTAAATGGTATGAGCTTATATAACAGGCAGTTTGATATTCCTCATGAAAATAGTATTAAGTCTATTATTTATTTCTGATTGATTATCAGTTCTATTGCCTCTATAATTATGTTTTCATTGGTGGAAGAACTTCTTCCAAAGAAATACAAACTAGAGCAAAGCATAACTTATGATATAGAACTCTTCTTGTTATAAGTGTTTGTATGTTTTGGGGGTCTATCCAAGTGTGCTGTGTTCTCCATTGTGTACTTGTCCTCTGTGCCCTCAGAGACTCAGCAGTTCTGGAAGTTCACTGCAGCTCAAATTAAAATAGAAGATAAAGCTGATGCCAAGAAATATCAAGTATTTTGCTCAAGGCCAGACAGATAATTAGTTGCTGATATAGGACTATTGATATTCAGCCCAGGGATATTCACACTATTCAAATATTTAGAATGAAGAAAGGAGGTACTTCTTTATCTTCTATTATCATCAAACTTAAATAAAACCTTATTTTTCTCTCTGTTCCTTTACAGTTAAAAATTTGCAATCAGACTTCAAATCTTACAAAACAAAAATCAAACCTTTAATGGCTTCTTGACCTTCATCAGACATTTTCCTAAGCAGATATTGGTGTTTTTATTGTTTGTTAGCTCTCTGCCATATGCTGCTTTGATGAATTGGGTTGAGGAGGGAATGGCTTAGCACATTTTTTGACAGCCTTTTCTTTTACTTTTTACGGTGTATCCTGCTTCTCTAATCATAAGCCTCCTCATTAACACATATCTCCTAGTATCACCCAATCAAAGGTATTTTTCCATCACAGCCTTTACATTTACCAAGTTTATTTCTATTTGAAAACACATTTCTGATTAGAGTACTTATCTTCTCCCCATGGTACCCACTGTTTGACACATTATATAAAGTTTGAGGTGGACATAATTATAGACCCCATTACATTCTGCAGATCATCATCCTTTACTTATCCCATGATTTATTTTCAAGTTCTGTCTTCCACTAAAAAAGGCTACTTTTTGACAAATATAAAACATTTACAATACACAGTCATCATTGATCATGTCCAAAATAAATTTCTTTACAGATTTATTTTAACTTTTGAAATGAGATTTAACTATTTAACTGATTGTCCACGAATGGGCTCTACTAGTGCTCTTCAGAGAAGCTAAAAAAATACTATCTGCATTTTAGGGGCTAGACTGTATAATAACCATCAATTGTGCTTTCCTGACTGCCATTCTAATCAGAGGCTTCTTTTATAAAGCATTGATTTCTCAGGCATAGGGTAGCATAAACTTACAAATGGTAGGGATGCTAAAAATTATTTATAGTATTTGACAACAGCAAGTTAGAATCTTGAATAGAAAGCCATTGTTCAAGTTAAAGAAGACCTAAGTGACTTTGATTTGGTAATTCACTAGAGGTCAGTCCTAAGTCAATAGACACTATGGTGTTGGAAACCCTTGCAGTTTCAGTGTTTGGTGAAAACTGAAATGGAAAGCATTTTTAAACACCTTTGAAATCTTCAAGGTCTTTTAATTTTTTTTCTCTAAAAGAATTGTTGAGTCATTCCGAAAAGAACATATAAACACATAAAGTATTTCTCCAATGGTGGAAAATTGTATGTGAAGACACTAGATGAAAGACCACCCCTACCCTCAATAATTGTTAAGAATTTACCACCTTAAGGAAGAAGCACAGTGTATGTACCTAATTAGAAGACTTAAGATTGAGGGGTACTCATGCATTTTAGTATCAGATTGATCTTCTATGAACAACTGTAATATTTAACCAATCTTTATACCCTCTTCTACTTGGTAATCATCTGTAGTTACACTGAAAATTATTCAGTATAGCTTAACTAATTTATGTTATGAATATTAATTATTAATTAGTTCAATATTTTATCCAAAACAGAATTTTCCATAGGAGTATCTTAATTCATCAACATACATATGTGAATTCCAGATTTTTAATGATCTACATTTCCCCCAAGATTTCTGTATTAAGAAGAGTGAGAAGGCACCACATTTATTTGTTTTTTTTTTATTTGATAAAGTTTTCAGACTTCTTTAATGTCTTTTTTTCCATATCAATCACACTTTCTTCTACTGCTTCTTTTTTTTGATTCAGTTTTTTTCTTTTTTTATTATGAATAAAGTCACATTTTGTATCTCTGTATATCCTTACTCAAGGTCCCTTCCCCTTCCTACCCCCTCCAGTCGTTCTCTCTTCTCCGCATCTCCCCATCTCCTCCCCAGCAAAGGCAGAAGGTCCCAAGGTCCCAATATTGCTCAGTTCAGCATTCACTCCTGGCAGATCCAGTTTCCTCACCCGAACATCAAGACTGAGTCAGGTGTTCCTTTAGAAGGAGTGGGATTCAAGTTGCCAGTCCAAGGTGTTTCAGATCCCAAGCTGTTCAGTGGTTGTGGTTTACAGCTTGGACATGCTTTGCTTTTTTTTTGTTTGTTTGGTTGTTTGTTTAGAGTCCACTAATGAGTGAGTACATCCCCTGCTTATCTTTCTGGGTTTGTGATACCTCGCTCAGGAGGATATTCTCCAAATCCATCCATTTGCCTGCACATTTTAGAATATCATTTTTTCTTACTGCTGAGTAGTACTCCATTGTGTAAACGTACCACAGTTTGTTAATCCATTCTTCAGTTGAGAGGCATCTAGGTTGTTTCCAGGTTCTTGATATTATAAATAATGCTGCTATGAACATAGCTGAGCTAATGCCTTTGGAGTATAAATTTGCGTCTTTAGGGTATACACCCAGAAGTGGTATTGCTGGATCCTCAGGGTGATTGATTCCCAATTTTCAAGTAAAAAATTATGTAGGAGGTGGGAAAACCACTTAGTCAGTAAAATGCTTATTGTTCAATCATGAGGACCATATTGTAGATTCCATTGCCTGTGTAACAAAAAAATCTATGTGCAAGTTGCATATTTATAACCCTAGTGGCAGGAGAAGAAAAAGTTTTTATAAACACAGCTGGCTCCCTGGAGCTTCTGGTCAGCTAGTCCAACCAAATTTATGAGTTTCAGGTTTTTTGAGAAATCCTGTAACAGAAGGATAATAAAATAAAGGAGGGAGGGAGGTGTTATGGAACAATCTTTTTTGTACACAGTGAATATTTGTTGTTCTTATTGGTTTAATGGAGAATTAAATGGCCAATAGCTAGACAGGCAGAGGTTAGGTGAGACTTGTGGAGAAAAAGAAAGTTCAGAAATGAAAAGGGGCACAGGTGCCATGAGGCACAAAGCAGGAGATAAATGTCATGCTGAAAAAAGGTACAGCCATGTGTTAGAGCATAGATAAGATATATGACTTAATTTAAGTTGTAAGAGCTAGTTAGTAACAAGCTTTAGCTATTGGTTGAGCATTTATAATTAGTAAAAAGTCTCAGTGTGGTTATTTGGGAGCTGTGTAAAAGTACAGAGAAAATCTTCCTGAAAATGGCACCAAATGTCGGGCCATATAAGTAGTGTGATTATGCTGGTAATATAAATACTTGTCCTTCTTATGGGTTTAATAAAAAGTTTATTGGCCAAAGGCAAACAGGAAGTGTGGGCAGGGCTAACAGGCTAAGAAAACTCTGAGTACAGGAAGAATAGAGACAGATGCCAGAGACAGATACCAAAATCACTGGAGCTACCAGGAAACACAAAAGAAATGCTGCTCTGAGAAAAGGTACTGAGCCACATGATTGAACAAGATGGGTGAAGTTCAGATGAAGGAGCTAGCAAAGTATATGCCTAGGCCCTACGTCAATAGGATAAAAATAATATAAGACTGTGTGTGATTATTTGAGGCAAAGCAGGGACGAGAGTGAGACTAAACCTTTGGTGCAGGCCTGGAAAGTTTGAGCCAGAACCATTTACAACAAATGGCAGCCCAATGTGGGTAATATTCACCCACATAAAGATTGTGAAAAATTTTAAAAAAGGGTTCTAGATCACAGAATCAGAACCAAAAACAGTGTCCAGGAGTTGAGTATTTCACATGAGCCATGGTACAGAGACATCCTGGTGAAGCATGTGGGCTTAGGTTTGAATTAAAAATGGTGGGCTATATATGATTATTTGAGGCAAAGCAGAGCCAAGAGTGATATCTTTGGTCCAGGCCCAGAAAGTTCAGGCCAGAACCATTTACAACACATATATGTCCATATAGAATCTACAAAAACTTATGAAAAGGTTCCAAATACATAAAAATATATTAAATGTGTTTTCCTAGTTTTAGTCTCATGCCCCAATGTTCCAAAGAAACTTGGGATGATTCTTCAGGCAGCCAGATGTCCCTATCATTATGTAATATTATATCATTCTGCCTTCTTTGATGGAGTTAAAGACTAAATAGTGAGACTTACAGCTTTTCTTAGGTATGATAAAGAGTAAATTAGGTATAAATCTTTAGATTCACAATACTAGATAATAGAGTATTTTCTCTAAATTTGTCAAGTACAAATACAAATTGACTGTTTATTGTAATATTGAATATTGTAACTGTAATTCTTACATCTATTTATTGTATATAATTTTATTATGTTAAAGTTAAAACTTTGATTTTTAATTAGACAAAGAGGAGGAAGGTTTTGGAACAATGTTTTTATACACTGTGAATATTTATTACTTTCCTTGGTTTAAAAACAAGTTAAGTGGCCATAGCTGGGCAAGTAGAGATTAGCTGAGACTTGTAGACAAAAACAGCATGGGGATGGAAGGGGAGCAGAGTCACAGAGAGACACATAAAAAGCAAAAGATTAACTTGCACTAAAAAAGTATAGTCATATGTTATAATGTAGATAAGAAATATGAATACATTTAAGTGATTAGATAGTCAGTAACAAATCTAGGCTATTGATCAATCATTTATAATTATTAAAATATCTGTGGGTGTTTATTTGAGATCTGGCTGGAGGAACAGAGAAAGTCCATTTATAGGAGGAAGAATGACAGCAGCAGACACCTGACGCTAATTTCTAGTCTACACACATACACACACACACACACACACACACACACACACACATGTGCACATGACTAGTGTGTAACTTGGAGATGCAAAGCCAAGGCATCTGGTAGTTCTAAAACATCAAGTCCAGTTTTTTCTATGTCCTAAACTGTACAATTTAATGTCTGGCCTGTCTAGCGCCCGTATCCAGATCTGCCCACAACTGCTTGAACCCTAAAAAATTACTCAGAAGCTTATATTAATTACAAACTCTTTGACCTATGGCTCAGGCATATTGTTTGCTAGCACTCATAACGTAACTAATTCTATTAATCTATGTCTTCCCACATGGTATATGGCTTACCTATACTCCATTACATCTTGCTTCTTGGGTGACAGGATCAAGTCTCTATGTGACTCTGCTTACCTTCCCCTTTATCTATGCTTGGATTTCCAATGTGCCTATAAGCTGGCTTTCCATAGTCCAAAACAGCTCTTTTATTAACCAATGATGTTTTACAGTATACAGAACGACATCCCATATCTACAATATATTATGGTAATATTCAAACCATTTTGAGATTATTCAGATAATTAGAAACTAGTTATCTAGAAAATATTTGTTGTGTGGCTACCAAATTCTGGTTATGATTGAACTTTTATAAAATAAAAAGAAGAAACTCCAATATACCATGTAATTCAGTGATTTAGAAGTTTCAGGCTGGATTAGTTGCAATCATCACATTGTTGGTACATAAAATAGATCAGATATTATTTTAGACACAGTGTGGGTATGAGACCTAAATTCTATCTCTATAAATTTTATATTTTAAGCCAACTGTTGTACCATGTGTACAACTTGTCTGTCTGGACATTATTGTAGCTTACTGGATTTGCTGCTGGATAATACTGTTGTCTTAGTTTGGGTTTCATTTGTTGTAATTAAAGCACCATGACCAAAACCAACTTGAAAAAGACAGGGTTTATTATATCTTGTTTTGTAATCCATTATTCATAGAAGTCAGCATAAAAGTCAAATCAGGAACATGGGTTCAGGAACTAAGGTGGACGTAGTGGAGAATTGTACTTTACTGGCTTATTTCCAAAAGCTTGCTCAGGCTTTTTTCTCCTGTGCCCCAGGAAGACCTAGTGGTTGAACCACTAACAATGGACTTGACTCTCCTGGATCATTCACTAATTAATAAAATTCACTATAGACTTTCCTATAAATCTTATGAAGACATTTTCTCAATGGAGAGTCCCTCTTTATAGATGACTCTAGCTTATGTAAAATTAGCCAGCGTAACTTGGTAACTTATTCTTCTCCACAGTCTGCAATGCATTGTTTTGTTGCATGAAAGTTACTTAATCGAAGCTTCCAATTAAGCACCAGTACAATTTACCCATGTCCTTCCAGTAAATTTTGTGTTTTCTTCAACAATAGGGTCTTACCATTGCATTCTGGTTGAACATGAAGAACAATACAAACATCTCATACTGTGTGAGTCCCTACTGTCACCTCTCATTGAGGGACTCTTAGCAATTCACAGATGTTAGGGAAGATTTTTCTGTGATTTTCCTCAGGAATACAGCCATTTCTTATTTTATAATGCTCCAGTGAGTAACTACCCACACATGTTTAGATACAAACACTAATCAAACTCAATGGACCAAATAAAAAGAAAACATAGAAATAGAAGTTGGTCTTGTTTATTTGGAGGATTCCAGCAGGAGAGGGAGTGTGTTGACAGAGCTGAATGGGGTTGGTAAAAATGACTAAAATTTATTAGAAAAATTTTTAAAGCTGTCAAACAATTTTAAAAATAAAAAAAGTTATAATATGGTACATTAACACCAAAATATATTGGTTTTCAAAGGGACTGAGAAGATGGATCAATTGATAATGTACCTGGTGCATTAGCATAAGGAATATAGTTTAATTCCTACACTCATAAAAAGAAGCTGGATGTGTCCAGGCATAAGACCAGGGCTGGGCTTATCTCTGTTGCTGCCTCTTTTTTTAATGCAAAGTAGTGTCACATTGCCTTCATTTTCCATAAGGTAAAATTCCTGAATGTTTGTGTAATACCTGCAAATACATCAGGCACTGTTCTAGGAGCTGGATAAACAATAGCAAACAAGACAGACATCTCCAGCCACCCAGGATTTACAACTATATATACCTTGTAAAGTTTCCCAGGAAATTCTGGTATGCTATCACAATTAGCTGAGAACAATGCACATATTTCAATGGTAAAAATACAATTGTCTTGTGTTTTATTTACATAAGGAAATAAGATCTTCACTCAATGACGCTAATAAGAATTTGAAAGGCTTATCCATTTATCATAGCATTCACATCTTTTCTCATAAAATTATCTACTAAGCTATGTTTTAAAAAGTCTTTACATGGTAATAAATCAATTTCACTGAAGTAGGTTCACTTTCATGCCACATTAAAATCAAAAAATTTACTAGGTGTCCTTAGACAAATTACCAAATGATTCCAAATTTAAATTTTCTAATTATGTGAGACAGGTAAAAATTATCATTTTGAAGTGTCATAATAAAATATAACACATTTTAGCACAAATAGTATGCAACTAGTCAATGATAATTATTACTGGTGAGGCTAAAAAATTGGGAAAATGCTTTGGATCAATGAATTTAAAAGCTATTGATTGATCTCTGAAGGATTCATCTTATCTGACTGAAGTGATAGACTGCTGAGAGCCCCTCAATTATGTTATTATAATTATTTTAATTGTATTTCAAAATTGACCTGAAGATATTGATCCCAATAGTAAAATGACTTGGTATTTCTTCCTTCCATGATGTACCTATAACTGACAGCTGACTAAGAAAACCCACTGCTTTTATTTTTTACGTTATGTGTTTGGTAGTAACTTCTACCTGAATTCCTTGATTTTAATTTTTTTTTCATGGTGGCATGACTTTTCATAGTAAAAAGTTAAAAACTCACATGAGTAAATTTAAAAACAGTAACTTTATTTTTTGTGTATAACACTTGATAAAGTTTAGTATCTCCTCAGACTTCTGCTGTGATGTTTTGCCAGGATTTTTTTTAGAATCTTCTCAATCTTCTCTACATTTTTATGTTTACAAATAGAGATGAATTATCTATCATCTATTTTTAGGGCAATCATGTATCATATATCTCTACCTACATATCTATAATTCATCTTTCTGTCTTTCTATCAATGAAGTACTTTTCAGCCACTAACTCTCTATTATTTATTACAAATATATCTCTATAATCTCTCATCTCTATTCATCTAATATCATCTACTTATTACTTATCATCATTATAAATCTATAATTTATCTATATATCATTTGTCTATTAATTACATATCTGTCTTTTATCCTCTGGATATTTGTAGGCATCACATACTTAGAGAAATCTCTCTGCTAGTGTGTTGTTTAAATTATAAGTTACCTCATAAATAATTTACCTCATTACAAACCATAAATATTATAATATGGCATTTCTCCTGTTTTATCTCTTCTTACACAATGTGCTCTATATTTTATAATGTAACATTTTTATTATTATAAGCCCAACATTGTAGTACATGCTTTTGATCTCAATCCCTGGGAAATCTGTGAATTTAAGATCATCCTGTTCCACATAGTGAGAAGTTTATGAATAGAAATATTAGCTTAAGAGCTTTAAAATATTAATTATTTCCAAAGGCACATGTTACTTATAAAATCTCATTTAATGGCCTTTTCATACATTTATTAGATTCACATTCATCATATTCACACTTATTTCCTTGTATTATTCTTGTTTAATTTCACTGGTGCTAAATAGTTACTTTAAAATTTCTCTAATTTTCTGTTTCTAAAAATCAATATTTTAATATTTATAAAATGTGCCATGTTTATCTTTCACTGTCTGGTTTACTTCACAAATATTATAATTTTTACTTTCATCTACTTAACCCAATGTTCTTTTTTTAGCAGCTGAATAATACTTTCTGGCTATAAACATAATTTTTTAATTTTCCAGTCATCTCTGTGCACCTAGATTGATCATAGAATCTGGTTATTGTAAATAGTGTTGCAATGAACATGAAAGTGTAGTTGTCTCTATTGTATGCTGACTTTGATTCCAGAAAGTTGCCTATCTATAAGTAAAAATATAAAACTAGATTCTATATCCTCATTTTATACAAAATCCAACTAAAACTGAATCATAGATATCAAAGGTGAACTGAAATTTTGATACAACCGGAAAAAAATTCAGAGAAAATAATTCTGAACAAACATAAACAATGACATCCTAAATAATACTCCTAGATCTTAGCACAATAAGTCAGAACTTAGAAATAAAATTGTGTTGGGAATTATATCTATATAAAGATGTGCTTCCTTTGGAAACTCAGACCCATGTCCAGAGTAGAATCAGAGGTGAACAGATTCCAGTTCCTGCACTGCCTGTCCAGAAATCACTCTCCAGGGCTGGAGTCACACCCAAGGTTCTGATCTCAGAATCTTCCTAGCAGACAGATTTCTCCTCCTAGGGTGTACAACCAAAGAATCCCCCAGAGGGGGTCAGGGACACACATGAGTTTCTGATTTAAGACTCCTGCTAGCATCAGGTCTAGGCTTTAGCTGATAGGGGCCTTCCCCAGGGACCCCTAACAGAAAGGACCTCACATGGTGGGAGGGGGGGGCTTCCTCCAGGGAAAGTTGCTACATCATAGACAATCAGGCACTCTGGAAACACAGAACCATGTCCATGTCCAGAGTGGAGTCAGAGAATGTGCAGACCCCTTGCTCAGAGCAGACAGAAGACAGACAAGCCCTCTAGCCACAAGTGACTAGGAGATGACAAAGTGTGAATCATGGGAGCCATGGGCAGACACCAGTGCAAGAATACATATAACAATATAAAGAACAATAAAACAACACCAGAAGAAACTGGTGGTTCTACAATACCAAGACCTGAACAGAGCAATGAAGAAGAAACAGAAGGAAAAACAGTAAAAATACCTTTATGAAAATTATAGAAGTCTTAAAAGAGGATATAAAAAATTCCTTCAAAAATAGAAGAAATACACACAAAAAATTGGAAGAGATGAACAAATTCTTGAAAGAAAACCAAGAACAGGAAAACCAAAAAATGAAAGAAAGATTCCAGAAACTAAAAATTGAAATAGAAGTAATAAAAAAGTCACAAAAATGAGGCAAAGATGGAAACAGAAAATCTGAAGTAAACAGCTGGAACTACAGATATAAGTAAAACCGACAGAATCCAAGAAATGGAACAGAGAATCTCTAGCGTAGAAGACTCAATAGTAGAAATAAATACATCATTCAAAGAAAACACTAAAACCAAAAAAGCCATAAGAGAAACTGGTCAGAAAACTTAATACACCATGAAAAGACCTAACCTGAAAATAATAGGAATAGAAGGAGGAGAAGAATACCAGCTCAAAGGTACAGATAATGTATTCAATAAAATCATAGAAGAAATCTTCCGCAACATAAAGAAGGAAATGCCTATAAAGATACAAAAAGCTTACAGAACACCACATAGATTTGAACCTCCAAAAAGTCCACTCACCTTATAATACTCAAGCCATGAAACATACAGAACAAAGAAAAAATTTGAAGAGCTGCAAAAGAAAAGGTCCAACTTGCCTATAAAGGCAGACCCATCAGAATAACACCTGATTATTCAATAGAAATAATAAAAGCAAGAAAATGTTGGTCAGAAGTTATACAGACACTAAAAGAGCATGGCTGCCAATCTAGAATACTATACCCAGCAAAATTATCAGTCACCATAAATTGCATAACAAGATGTTTCATGACAAAGTCAGACTTAAATAATACCTATTTGCAAATCTGACCCTTCAGAAAGCATTAGAGAAAAAACTCCAACCTAAGGATGCCAGATACACCCATGAAACCACAAACAATCAATAATTCTATGAAATCAAAAAAGCCCAAAGAAAGGAAATACATACAAGCTACCACCAAAATAACAGGAAATAACTATCAATAGTCACTAATATTCCTTAATATCAATGAACTCAATTCACCTATAAAAAGACACACACTAACAAGATGGATACAAAATCAGAAGCTATACTTCTGCTGCATACAAAAAACATACCTAAACCGTAACTACAGATACTGGCTCACAGTAAAGGGTTGGGAAAAGATTTTTTCCAAACAATTGGCCCTAAGAAACAAGCTGGTATTGCCATCCTAATATCTTCAAATTAAAATCAATTAACAGAGACCAGGATAGACATTATTTATTCATCTCAGGAAAAATTTATCAAGATGATATTTCAATCCTGAATATTTATGTGCCTAATATACGGACACCTACCTATGTAAAAGAAACACTACTAACGCTCAAATCTCACATCAATTCTCACATCCTAATAGTGAGAGACTTCAAGAATCCACTTTCACCCTTGGATAGGTCAACCAGACAGAGACTCAATAGAGAAGTAAGGAGTCTAACAGAGGTTATGATTCAAATGGAGTTAATAGATATTTACAGAAGCTTCCACCCAAACACAAAGGAATATACATATTTCTGAGCTCCTCATGGAACTTTCTCTAAAATTGACCACATAATTGGTCATAAAGAAAATATGAATAGATACAAAAATAGAAATAATCCCTTGTATTATATCAGACCATCATGTTCTAAAGTTAGAGTTCAACAACATCAAAATCACAGAAAGTCTACCAACTCATGGAAACTAAATATCACTGAACTGAACTATGTCTGGGCCAAGGAATAAATTAAGAAAGAAATCAAAGTCTTCCTAGAATTTAACAATAATGAATCCACAACATACCCAAACTTATGGGATGTAATGAAAGCAGTCTTAAGGGGAAAATTTATAGCACTAGATGCCTATATGAAAAACCTAGAGAAATCTCACTCTTGAGAACTAACAGCACAGGTCAAGACCTTAAACAAGTAGAAGCATATTCACCTTAAAGGAGTAGATGGCAGGAAATAATCAAACTTAGAGCTGAAATCTATACAATTGAAACAAAAAGAACAATATAAAGAATCAATGAATCAAAGAGTTGGTTCTTTGAGAAAGTCAAAAATATATTTGAACACTTGTCTAAAATTACCAAAAAGCAGAGAGAGAGAGAAAATTCAAATGAACAGGATCAGAAACGAAAAGGGAGACTTAATTACAGATACCCAGGAAATCCAGAGAATTATTAGGTTATACTTTGAAAATATATACTCTACTAAAATGGAAAACCTAAAAGAAATTGACAGCTTCCTGGACAAGCACCAATTATCAAAATTAAATCAAGATCAGATTAATGATCTATACAGACCTATAACACCAAAGGAAATTGATGCTGTTATTAAAAGTCTCCCAAATAAAAGAAGCCCAGGACTAGATGGTTTCACTGCAGAATTCTACCAGATATTAAAAGAAGAACTAATACTAATATTCAACAATCTGTTCCATACAGTAGAGGCTGATGAAGCAATGCCTAACTTCCTTCATGAGTCCACAAGTACCCTAACAAACAAGCCACTCATACATACAACTAAGAGAATTACAAACCAATATCCCTCATGAACATTGATGAAAAAAATACTCACAATGGAGTACTACTCAGCAGTAAGAAAAAAATGATATCCTAAAATTTGCAGGTAAATGGATGAATTAGGAGAATATCCTCCTGAGTGAGATATCACAAACACAGAAAGATAAGCAGGGGATGTACTCACTCATTAGTGGACTCTAAACAAACAAACAAACAAAAAAAGCAAAAACAGCTTGGGTTCAGAAACTCCTTGGATTAACACTTGGATCCCACTCCCCCTAGAGGAACACCTGACTCAGTCTCAATATTGCGGGGAGAAAATTGGATTTTCCAGGAGTGGAGGCTGAACTGAGCAATATTGGGACCTTGGGATCTTGGGACTGCCTGTCCATGGTGGGGGGGGGCGTTGGGGAGGGTGATGGGGAGATGTGGGGAAGGGAGAATGACCTGATGTGGTGGGAGGGGGAAGGGACCTTGAATAATAATATATAAGGATAGAGAATGTGACTTCTTTATTCATAATAATTAAAAAAAAGAAAAAAAAGATAAACATCCAAGGCTCTTCTGAGCCCCTGAAGGCAGGGGTGTGGCCTCAGTAATGCAAAAACCTAACAATTAGCATGAGCCTCCTTACCCTCTCTGTGGAATGGATGGGGAGTAGGGAAAAGCTGTGGGATGACTGGGAAGAGGGAAAAGGGGGAACAGTGATGGGTACGTAAAAAGAAAACCACTTAAAAAGAGCTAGCCTGGGCTACCTAGTGGGACCCTACATCAAAATAAAATCAAATAATGTAACAACCAAAAATAAATAAATAATATTCTGAAAAAAATACTCAACAAAATTCTGGCCAATCATATACAACAACATATAAAAAGTATTATCCACCATGATCAAGTAGGATTCATCCCAGAAATGCAGGGATGGTTCAACATACAAAAAACCATAAATGTCATCCATCATATAAACAAACTGAAGAAAAAAAATACACATGATCATATCTTTAGATATACCTGAAAAAGTCTTTGACAAAATCTAACACTCCTTTATGATAAAAGTCCTGGAGAGATCAGGAATACAGGGAAAATATCTAAGTATAATAAAGGTGTTTCACAAGAAACCAACAGCCAAGTAAATTCAACATCAAACTAAATGTAGAAATACTCAAGGCAATCCGACTAAAATCAGGAAGCAGACAATGCTGTCCTCTCTCCCCTTATCTATTCAATATAGTTCTCAAAGTTTTAGCTAAAGCAATAGGAGAACAAAAGGAGATTAAGGGATACAAACTGGAAAAGAAGAATCAAAACTATCTCTATTTGCAGATGATACGATTGTATACACAAGTGATCCACAAAATTCTACCAGGGAACTTCTACAGGGATAAACAAACACTATCAGCAATGTGACAGGATACAAGATTAACTCAAACAAATCAGTAGCCCTATTATACATTAAAAATAAAAGGGCTGAAAAGAAGCATCATCATTTATAATAGCTGCAAATGCCATTAAATGCCTTGGGAAAACTATAACCAAAGAAGTAACAGATCTATTTGACAAAAATTTTAAAACACTGAAAAAAGAATTTGAAGAGGATATCAGAAAATGGAAATCTCTCCCATGTTCCTGGATAGGTAAGATCAACATAGTAAAAATGGCAATTCTACCAAAAGAAATCTACAGATTCAATGCACTGTCTATCAAAATCCCAACACAATTATTTTACGGACCTTGAAAAAACAATACTCAACTTCAGTTGGAATAAAAGGAAAGCCAGAATTGCCAAAACAATTTTGCTCAACAAAAGTGCCTCAGGAGTCATCACCATCCCTGACCTCATGTTATACTCTAGAGCTACAGTAATAAAAACAGCCTGGTCCTGGCATAAAAACAGAAGGGTGGATAAATGGAATCAAATTGAAGACCCCAACATTAACCCAAAAACCTATGAACATGTGATCTTCAATGAAGAGGCCCAAAATATTCAATGGAAAAAAGATAGTATCTTTAACAAATGGTATTGGCGTAGCTGGAAGGTAATGTGCAGAAAAATGCAAAGAGATCCAAGCCTATGATCCTGCACAAAACTCAAATCCAAGTAGAACAAAGACCTTAGTATAAACCAAACCACACTGAAATTGATAGAAAAGAAAGTGTTATATACCCTCTAACTCATTGGCACAAGTGACCACTTTTTAAATGTAACAAGTGTAGCACAGACACTAAGAACAACAATCAGTAAGTGGGATTTCCTGAAACTGAGGAGCTTTTGTAACGCCAAAGACACAGTCAATAAGACAAAAATGACAGCTTTCACAATGAGAAAAGATGTTTAACAGCCATACAAGTTACAGAGGACTGATATCTAAAATATATAAAGAACTCAAGAAACTAGAGCCCAAAACCTTTAATAACCCAATCAAAAAATGGGGTTCAGAACTAAAAAGGAAATTCTCATCAGACGAATTAAAAATGGCTGAAAGGCACATGAAAAAGTACTCAAAATCTTTAGCTATCAGAGAAATTCGAATCAAAACAACTTTGAAATACCACATACCACCTTATACCTGTCAGAATGGCGAAGATCAAAAACACAGATGACAGCCTGTACTGCAGAGGATGCAGAGCAAGGGAAATACTCCTCCATTGTTGGTGGGAGTGTAAGCTTGTTCAGCCACTCTAGAATGTAGTATGGCTGTTTCGCAGAAAACTGGGAATCAATCTCCCCAATGATCCAGCAATACCACTATTAGGCATATATCCTAAAGACACACATTCACACCCCAAAAGCATTAGTTCAACTATGTTCATAGTAGCATCATTCATAGCAGTATTATTCATAGCAACTATATTCATTCCAGCAAAAACCTGGAAACAACCTAGATGCCCCTCAACTGAAAATGGATTAACAAACTGTGGTACATCTACACAATGGATTACTACTCAGCAGTAAGAAAAAAAATTGATATCCTAAAATTTGCCAGCAAATGGATAGATTGGAAGAATATCCTCGTGAGTGACGTATCACAAACCCAGAAGGATAAGCAGGGGAGGTACTCACTCACTAGTGGACTTTAAACTAAAAGCAAAGCATTCCCAAGCTGCAAACTACAACCACTCTACAGCTTGGGATCTGAAGCATGTTAGACTGGCACCTTGGAGTCCATTCCCTACAGAGGAACACCTGACCCAGTCTTGATGTTGTGATGAAGATGGCAGATTTGCCTGGAGTGGATGATGACCTAAGCGACCTTGAGACATTGGCACGTCCTGCTCTTGCTGGGGAAGAGTTAAGGAGATGGAGAGAAGAGACAATGACTAGGAGGGGCATGAGGGGGAAGCAAGTTTGAACAAGGAAATACATGGATAAAAAATGAGACTTTAATCATAATAAAAAATGTACCTTTTTTTTTTTTTACCTATTTTACAAGTAAAAGATCATGGATACAACTTCAGTGGATTAATAAAAATAAAACAAAAAAAATAAAGATGTGCTGTATTTGTTTATGTAGTGAAATATTATTTTAACTATGTAAAGCTGTATTTGTTTAATGATGTAAAAATGTGTTGCTTTGCTTGCCTAACATACCATATTGGAATATTATAAAACTAAACAGCCCATAGCCCAGTAGAAGAGAAATAGGAGGGACTGATGGGCACAGAGATTATGTAGGTGGAAGAATCTAGGCTTGGGTGAAAAGGAGGAGGGTGAAATAAAGAGTGACGCCTAGGGTCAGCCAGGCAGGTAGTGGCCACCCTTTCAAACATGGAGAAAGCCTTGAATACAGGACATGCAAAATAAAAGAAAATTAGAAGGCTGTAAGGCAAAATGTAGATAAAGAGAAACACATTTAAATAAGTTATAATAGTTGCATAGAATAATATCTAGGCCAAGAATTCATAATCAGTAATAAGTCTCCATGTCATGATGTAGGATCTGGTGGTCCAGGATTGAACATATTTTTAAAGCTTTTGTGCAGCACAGTAAAAAAATTACCAACGTGAATATACCATTTTGCCTTTGCAGTGGCAGAAAGTTCTTGTCAACTATTTATCTCACAAGATATTAATATACAGAATATACAAAAACTGATAGAAAAGCAACATAAGAGTGGATGGAGGCTACATAAATAAATGACTAATGGTCAAGTAAATGGAACAATTCTCAGAAGTAGAAGTGATCAACAAATTTATAAAAATGCTCAATATTATTTGCCATTGGGGAGACTGTAAATAATATTCTATCTTATCCCAGGACTAATCCTACTATCAGGACAAAAAATAACCTCCAGGTGGTACATACTTAACCTTCATTGAATGTTTAGTCACACTAGCTTAATCTGCTTGATGAAACATAATCTTTTGTGCAGTTGATGTATTGCCTTGGAATGGCCAGATTTGCTGTTTGTGTGGCTCCCAGGCCTAAGGTGAAGACATGTGTATCATGATATATTGCTCCTTACAGGTAGTTGTATTCTCAAGTATCAAAGCCCTGACTCTTGAAGCTTACTAGACACTGTTCCCATACATTTTCTGGAACAAAGTCACAGTCAATTTTAGGAAGTGTGTAGCTCCAAATATTAAGAATGCAAATAAGAGTGATATGAAGTCTGGAGGAACATAAGTGATTATGTTTTAAGAATATAATTATTTGAACTAGCCTATAGGAAATAGTTAAATTGTTGTGTTTATTCTAGAGCACAAAACAGCTTATGAAAGGTATTTTTCACTCTGAATATAACAGATCAAAGCATTATTGTTGAACAATAAGAAAATTTGAAAAATATCATTTTAAAAAGTCAAATGCTCAAAAAATTCTTAAATGGCTGAGTTCTTTTTTGATACAAGAGAGTAGAAAGTTACAACCATAACACATTTGTTTTTAATGAAGGACATCCTTGAAAGTCTTCATTATATTTTAAAGAATTCTATTTCTCCACACTGACAAAATAAAGTCATTTACAATGAAATTTACATAAGGAATATAAGTGATATTGTCCATAGTCCTGTGTGTCTGTGTGTACAAGTGTATATGAATTCACATATCTATGCATGGAAACGTGATGGCCTAAGTTGAGGTTAGCGTATCACTCTACAACTTTCCATTGAATTTTGAGGCAAACCTCTCTTTGAAACTGAAGCCTACCAATTGGGTAGACTGGGTTAACAATGAAGACTGGGAATCTGCCTTTTGATCCTCCTAGGTTTAGGATAATGATATGCTGTTACATTGGCTGTGCACATGAGTCCTGAGAGTTTAAACTTAAGTACCCAAGTTGGTTTCACAAGAATTTACCAACAGAACAATCTCCCCATTTAAGATTTTTCTTAAACTCTTACTTAGACTTCTTTTTAAAAAATGTATGTACTTAATTTTTTTCTCATATCCATGACTGCTCCCTCTCCTGCCCCTTCTCCCAGTTCTCCTCCAACCTTTTCTCTCCCCACTTAGCTCCCCCTGCCTCAAGTTTACTTCCCAGATAAGGCAAAAAAAATCCAAAGGTGAGTCACTTTTGTCTGGCATATCCAGTTGAAGTAGGACGAAGTTCTTCCTCCAAGTATCAAGGACGAGAAAGATGTTTTACCACTACATGGGCTTCCAAAGCCAGTTCATAGACATGGATAGACTCTGGTTCAAGTGCAAGAGGCTCCTGAAACTGCCCATGCCTTTTGGTACATTCAGAGGGTCCAGATTCATTCCATGATGTTTCATCAGCTGTTATATCAGAGTCTATTAGCTCCCAACTGCATGGAATTGCCTACTTTACGGGTCTCCTCATTGTGATCCTGATCACTTTGCTCATGTAATATCTCTGCCCTCTCTTCAGCTGGACCAGTAGCTCAGCATGGTGTTTATCTGTGGATCTCTGCATCTGCCTCTATCAGCTGCTTGATGAATATTCTATAATGGCAAATAGTAAAAGGTCAGTTTGGGTACCCTCTCTACTATTGCATGGCATCGTGGCCGGGCTCATCTTTTGGGGTTTGAGTCTTCCCTATATTATATTTCAGTCTAATCCCACAATGTCTCCCTTTATCAGGATATCCACTTCTTTGGTCTCCTCTCTTGCTGCCCCCTCAGCCATCCCATTCTCCCATGTTCTTTTACTCACCTTCCCTAGCTCCTCCTCCCCGAACAATTGCAATTTTCTCAGGAAATCTTCTCTATTTTCTCTTCCCAGGGGACTCTATGGATGTCTCTCTTAACTTTCTCCTGTTACCTCGCTCATGGGTGTGGGGGTGCAGATTGTAGCCTGGCTATTCTTTGCTTTAACTCTAAAATCTATTTATGAGTGAATGCATACCACGTTTGCTTTTCTGCATGTGTGTTACCTCACTCAAAATGATACTTTCAAGATCCATCTATCCATTTGTCTAGTTGAGGGGCACCAAGGTTGTTTTGGATTCTGGCTATTATTAATAATGCTGCTATACACATAGTTGAGCTAATACCCTTGGAGTAAAAATGTACATCTTTTGGTTATGTGCTGGAGATCTTTTCCCATTCTGTATGCAGTCGTTTTGTCCTATTAACCATGTCCTTTGCCTTACAGAAGGTTCTCAGTTTCAGAAGGTCCCATTTATTAATTGTTGCCCTCAATGTGTGTGATACTGGTATTATATTTAAAAAATTGGTTTCCTGTGCCACTGTATTCTATGGTATTTTCGACTTTTTTAAAAAATCAGGTTCAGTGTAACTAGGTTTATGTTGAAGTCTTTGAGCACTTGGATTTGAGTTTTGTGAAGGGTGATAGTCATAAAGCTATTTGTATTTTTCAATATACCACCATTCAGCTATTTCAGCACCTTTTGTTGAAAGTGTTATCTTTTTTCTATTATATATTTTTGGCCTCTTTGTCAAAAATTAATTATTCATAGGTATGTGGATTAATATCAGGGTCTTCAATTTGATTCTATTGATCCACAATGTATTTCTATGCCAGTATCAAGCTGTTTTTATTACTGTATCTCTATAGTAGAATTTGAAATCAGGGACAGTGATGTCTTCTGAAGTTCTATTATTGAACAGGATTGTTTTGGCAATCCTAGGGTTTTTGTTATTCCTTATGAAGTTGAATATTTTTTTAAGGTTTGTGTAGAACCATATTGAGATTTTGATGGAAATTGCATTGAATTTGTAGATTGCATTTGGTAAGATTCCTGTCTTTAATATGTTGATTCTACCTATCCAAGAGCATGAGAAATCTTCCCAATTTTCTGAAATCTTCAATTTCTTTCTGGAATACTTAAAATTTTAATCAAATAGGTCTGTCACTTTTTTTTTTTGGTTAGAGTTACCCTCAAGATATTTAATTCTATTTGCTGGTATTTTAAAGAGTGATGCCTCCTTGATTTCTTTTTTTCAGCCTTTTTATTATTTATGAATAGCAGGGCTATTGATTTTTTCTTTTTAGTTAGTCTTGTACCCTGCTACATTGCTGAAAGTGTTTATAGGAGTTCCTTGATAGAATTTTGGATGTCACTTATATATACTATTATATCATTTGCAAATAAAGATAGTTTGACTTCTTCCTTTCCAATTTTATCTCCTTGATCTCCTATGGTTGTCTTTTTGCTTTAGCTAAAATTTTGACTAGATATGGCGATAGAAGATGGCCTTGTCCTTTTCCTGATTTTAGTTGGATTACTTTAAGTTTCTCTCTATTTAGTTTAATGCTGGATGACCACTTGTTGTATATTGACTTTATTATGTTTATATATTTTCCGTATATCCCTAATCTCTCCAGGACTTTTATCAAAAAGGAGTGTTGGATTATGTCAAAAGCTTTTTTAGCATCTGATGAGACAGTTACATGTCTTTTTTTCTTTCAGATTTGATGGAAGACATTGACAGTTTTTCATATGTTGAATCATTCCTGCATCTTTGGGATGAAGCCTATTTGATCATGGCGGATTATTTTTGATATGTTCTTGAATTCACTTTGTTAGTATTTTATTGAGAATTTTAATTTATGTACATTAGTACTTTGTCTACATTTGTAAACTATGTGCATGTCTGGTACTTACAGATGCTATAAAAGGGCATTGAGTTCTAGGAACTAGAGTTAAAGATAGTCCTGAGCCACCATATATTGTTGAGAATAGAACCTAGGTCCTCTGAGAAAGAAGCAAGTACTCATAACAACTGAGTCACTTCTTCAGCTCCCCATTTGTTAGGATTTTTGATTGACCAATAATGTCAGAGGTAATTAAAACTGATTTATAGTTAAGTAGGCTTCCATGTATTGAGGTTTAAGTTCACAGACAAAGACTATAACATGTAGAATTGAGCATCTGAGAGCTCCTTCTTTAATGGCTGAGGTGGAAAAAGAATGGTAGAAAGGCTGACTTAACAGATGTCTGTAGTTATAGAAATTATTTATCAGCTCTTCTACCAGTCATTTTTTTCCTTTTGGTTCTTTGTTCAATATCAAATAAAAATCCCACTGTTAGAGAGGGTCTGCTCCATTTAGAGATCTTTTTCAATATACTACAGGGAAATGTAGTGGCTTTCACTAGTGAGTTATTTGTGATCCTTTCTCCTTCCCCTCTAGATATAAAATAAAATTAGAGTAATGGACATAATTAACTGAATCTCATCTCAGAACATAATTTATTACCAGGTTGAAACCCCTTGAACTAGAATGCTAAGTGATTTGTGGTGATTATCACACAACACTTTTCACACTTTCGCTGACCTAGTTTTCTGTCTAAAAAGAAGGGAAGAAACTAAATTATGAAATAAGAATGAGCCATGCCTATTTTTCTGATCAAATTGGCTTTATCAAGATTTTTTCAAATCATCTTAAAATGATCATATTCCAAATTCATCTATGTCAAAGTAATGAAGATCTTGCTAGTCTTGGACCTTCACAAACCGCTAAGAATGCTGCAGGTAAACTGAGTTTACTAGGTATAGGCTTGATCAGGTAACTAGTTTAGTAGTATAGCCAGTAAGTTTAGTTTTCAAGGAGATTTTATTGAGTTTTAGAGGTGAAAGTCCAGAAAAACACTAACAAATCACAATAAATTCAAAATATGATATCCATTCCTTACTCTATACTGAATTAATTTAAGTAAAAATGATTGTAATTATTAAGTGAAAAGAAATGCTGTTTTGAGTGTGTGTGTTTCTGTATGTGTGTATGTGAGTATATGTATGTTTATGTGTGGCATATATATGTGTGTGTGTATGTATGTATGGAGGCAAGATTAAATAATAATTATTTCCATCAATTATTCTACATCTTATTTTTAGCAGTTTTTCATTGAACCAACAGCTTCCTATGTGGGCATACCTTGGTGGTTATCAAGCCCCAGAAGGACTGCTATCTCTATCTTGTTTGATGAAGGAGTTACAAATATGTGCATGGCTTTGATAGGAGTAACAGAGATATAAACTCAAAGGCCTCATGCTCATGCAGCAAGAACTTTACCAACTGACCCCTGAGCAATAACAACTATTTTAATGACATATAATATATGGAGAAAGCAATGCTGATAATTCAAAGCTATATTCTAGTCACATTGAGTAAAGAAAATTTATGTTCTGTGAGAATGTCATGGGGCAGTATGATGGAAGCTTCATTCTAATGTCCCAGTTTATGTTTGTGTGTAATATTGACTAGAAATATGTCAGACCAAAAGTGAATTTGGGTGAAAGGTTTTGGTCATATGATAATTTCATTAATTCTCAGTTAAGAACATTTTTTTTATTCTAAATATGTTATGTCTGCCAATGTCTGTTCATTTGAGAATTAGAAAAGTGTGCTAATTTCAATTCACACAGTTTGAATTATTTGTATTCATCTTTGCTCTTACTTAGAAACTTCTTAAATTAAAAGTTGATAATTAAAATCCCTCATTTTCCTTTAGCATAACTCACTCGAACTACATAACTAACTTGAACACATCGGCAAATATTAATTGTAGTTCTTCAAAGGTCAGCTATAACAGAAAATGGTCATAATAATAATTTCTTGGGATATCTTTAAATGTATTTTTCAAATCACTACTATTTTTCACTCTTCTGTTGAAAAAGAAAAGTGTAAATAATTTAATGAATGAAGCTTTTATTTATTGCTCACCACAGAATGTAATGTCCTGGTGCTGGCTGCAGGGAAATGAAAGAAATGGATTCTCCACATGTCTGAGTGTCTAAATAGGCTTGCAATTCTATTTCTTCCAGTTTTGCTCTACTTTGGAAGCAAAGATAATTCTTTCCTTAACTCTCCTCTTTCAGATCAATAGTAAACTGATAAGCAGATGGCTGAGAGACTCTGAATATTCGCCTGGCTGTTGACAATTTAAGATCTCCTTCATGACTAGCTGTATCAAACCATGCTAAGCATCTGATAGTCTCTAGCATATTGCATCTTTAAAAGCAAAGTAAAATATTTATTTTGAACCACATGGAGAGCACATTACGAATGGAATTGTCTAATAAACCACTTATGGGGATTGTTATTATTTTCAAATGCTTCACACACAGAATCACCACAGGCTTAGCATGACCCCCCCCCCCCCCCGCTTCTCTGCACAGGGCACAGGAGTGATGTGCTAATGAAACAAATATCATTTAAGAACAGAACTCCAATGCTGTCCTTTTTGGTCATTCTTTGAAGGATATATTTATCTAGAAAATTCTGCTTGGTATTTGTGATTCTTGTGTTGACTGACCAAATGGCAGTTTTCTGCCTGTGTAGTGAGATTATATTTTATCTCCTTAAAGTTTTTTAGATGTGTTTATTTTATTTGTTTATGTATTTGAGTGCTTCTGAAGCATGTATATAAGTGCACAATGTATGTGTGCACTTCTAGCAAACATCAGACTCTCTAGGGCAAGATTTACAGATATTTTAAGTCACCATGTTTCTTCCAGGAACTCAACCTGGATCCTCTGCAAGGGCAGTAATGACTTAATCAATGACTCATCTCTCCAAGCTCATATGTTTTTATTATATGTCTTACATACCATTCTATTTACCAAATATGCACAACAGCATACATTCTTTATGCCTTGTGTGATTATAATTATGAATTTTAAATTGTAATATATACCTTGATAAAAATAAACTATTTTCTTAATCAAATGGTCCAAACATTGAAGCTAACAGCTTTATTCTTGAAGGTTCCAAAAAGGTAAAAGAGTAAACTGTATTTTTGAGATTATTTATATAAATATTTGATATTGTTTGCCATGAATTTAAAGTACTTTTTAAAAAAATATGTATTTACGTATTTATTTATTATGTATACAGTATACAGAAGAGGGCACCAGATGTCATTATAGATGGTTGTGAGCCACCATCTGGTTGCTGTGACTTGAACTCAGAACCTCTGGAAGAACAGTCAGTGCTTTTAACTTCTGTCTCTTTCTCATGCTCACTCATTTGTTCCCTCTCATCTTTTAATTTTAGTCTTGGACCCAAGCCTATGCATCAGTGTCAATTAGATTAAGGGTTGGTCTTCCTTCTCAGTCAGTCCTCATAAACACCCCCAGACATGAGTTCCTTGAGTTCTTACAAACCTAATCTTGTAGATAAGGAAAATTAACCATGACTATCTTCCAACTATTTGCAAACTGCTTTGATGGTTGGATCCTCATGATTTTCATTTCATAATTAGCTTGGAGACATACTGATAACATCTGTTCTATATATCTGATATATATATAGATAGATAGATTATACTAAGATATAATCTATCTATCTATCTATCTATCTATCTATATATATATATAATACTAAGATAAAAGGAATAAAATGGGTGTAAATTCCTGAGAGGAATTTTACCCATCAATTTCGAAATTTATGATCATTTTGCTGTCTTATTTTAGTGGAAAAAGAGTTTTATTTACTAAATAGATTTTAAAATTATCATTCTGTAATATAATCATTTTTACCTAGAATTTGTGATAGACCCCAAAGAAATATTCAAATCCAACTGAAAATTCTTTCCTCTAGAGTGTCTGACCAGTACACACAACTTTTTTTTAAAAAAAAAAAAAAAAAAAAACTTTTGATTCTTAAATATCTTATTGTTAAAATGTACATAACCTTCTCTATTCACTAGGAAAACTGACTAGCTAAAGGTAATGTAATAATTTGTCTTTCCACAAAGGAGTTGTCAAGTAATGGACAGTTATGTTGTTATTTTTTTTCATTAATGATCATTTATATGCAAGTCTCTCCCTTGAGAATTGGTACACACAATGTAACCAAATCCCACTCAGAGCCTCCATTATTCAACAGAAAACTCACGAGTCTCATCAAGCAATATGCCATGAAAAGCAAAATGGCTTTAGTGAATTAGTCTTATTATATAAGAAGTACTATAACAACAAAAAACCTGGGTCATATCATAATAAAATCGCAATATGACATTAAAGTAATATGAAAAGATATTTCTTAGAAACTAATTTCAAGTTAAACCTCCAGGCTCTACAATCTAACACATGACAAAACTGTGACTGAATTGTTCTTTACTGGTGACATGTCCTTCCTTTCTATGGGCTTCTCAGAATTATTTCTAATAATCAGGAATCTTTCATAGGTACATGAAGAGTGTAGCAATTTTAGATGATGATATTTCTTTTTCTATTTCAGAACCTCTCTTATTCAAAATAACTAGAGACTTGATTTCCTTGAAATGACATAATAAAGAAAAAGTACTGACTTTAATTTTCAGAAATTGGGTCATATCTAGGAGTTTAAAATGATTGTTTAAACAATGTAAATCTAGTGTGTTTGAATATTGGTACATGTTCATAAGAAGGAGGATACATTCTCTATGTTCACAAACCTTCATTTGCATTTACAGTTATATAAAGAAGAAATACCTGTCAGAGGGTGATTTCTTTCCTCTTAAGACAAATCTCATGCAGCCAGGTCCAGCATAAATTCCCTATGTAGCCAAGAATTCAGTCACACTTCTGATTTCTTCTCATCATCTCTGAAATACTGATATTACATGTGTGTACTACCATATGAGGATTAGGGAGTGCTGGGGTCAACCATAGGGCTTTATTCATGAAAGGTAAGAACTCTACCAATAGAGCTGTCTTTTCAGTGATGGTTTTGCTTTTAATTCAATTTGAATTTTTTCTTGTTGTTGACTACACAGTCTTTTAATAACAACTAGATTCTGTTATATACCATAAAAGATACAACCCATAACATGCTAGCAAGTGGAATGACTATAACTCAGCCAAAGTTTTTATGAAAATTGATATCTGAATATTAATAGTCTTTCAAATAATATTTACATATCACCAATTTATTTTTAGAAAAATAATTTAAAAAGATAAATAACATTTTTTCTTCTTGCTTTGTTAAAATTTATTATTTGATAATTTTACATCATGTACCCCATCAAACTAAGTTATCAGTCCTCTCAATTTCATACCCACTCTTATAATCTCCCATTTACAAAAAAATCCCATTCATGCTGCTCATTTACTTACTGGAGCATAATTAAAATCCCTGTGAGTGACCAGCCCCTTAAAGAAAACTAGTCCTTCTGCATCCACACCCCTACCAGAGACCACAAATGCAGAAGTAAAACACTGTGTCATTTAGCTATGTTCTAGACTTGAGCTCTTGTATACAATGACATTGTTTTTTTTTTTTTTTAAGTCCACTAATGAGTGAGGACATGTATCATTTGTGATACAATGATCAGGAGTATATTCACCAAACCTATTCATTTGCCTGAAATTTTAGGATATTATTTTTTTCTTACTGCTGAGTAGTACTCCATTGCATAAATGTACCACAGTTTGCTAATCCATTCTTCAGTTGAGGGGCATCTAGATTGTTTCCAGGTTCTTGCTATTACAAATAATGGCAATCTAACCAAAAGCAATCTACAGATTCACAGAAATTCCCATCAAAATCCCAACACAATTTTTACAGACCTTGAAAGAAAAATACTAAATTTCATTTGGAGTAACAGGATAGTCAGGATTGCCAAAACAATTTTGCTTAACAAAAGAACCTCAGGAGGCATAACTATTCTCGACTTCAAGTTATACTATAGAGCTGCAATATTGAAAACAGCCTGGTACTTGCATAAAAAACAGAATTGTGAATAAATGGAATCTAATTGAAGACCCAGATGTTAAGCCACACACCTATGCATACCTGATTTTTGACAAAGAAGTAAAAAATATTCAATGGAAAAAGATAGTATCTTCAACAAATTGGGTTGGCATAACTGGATGGCAGTATGTAGAAAAATGCAAATAGATTCAAGCCCAACATCCTACACAAAAATCAAACCCAAGGGGAATAAAGACTTCAACATAAAACCAGCTAAGCTGAATTTGATAGAAAAGAAGTAGGAAAAACCCTCCAATGCTTTGGCACAGGTGACCACTTCCTAAATATAACACCAGTAGCACAGACACTAAGAATAACAATCCATAAGTGGGATCTCCTTGAAACAGGAGTTTCTGTAAGGTCAAGGACACAGTCATTAAAACAAAATGACAGTCAAAAGAATGGGAAAAGGTTTTCACCAACCCTACAAGTGACAGAGGACTGATTTCTAAAATATATATATATATATATAAAAACTAAAGAAACTAGAGCCCCAAACCCTGAATATCCCAATCAAAAAATGGGGTTCAGAACTAAAAAGAGAATTCTCAGCAGAATTACAAATGGCTGAAAATCACTTGAAAAAATGCTCAACATCTTTAGCCATCAGAGAAATGCAAATCAAAACAAATTTGAGATAATACCATACACCTGTCAGAATGGCTAAGATCAAAAACACACATGACAGCCTATGTTGGAGAGGATGGGGAGCAAGGAGACCATTCCTCCTGAGCTGATGGGAGTGTAAACTTGTTCAGCCACTCTGGAATGATGTGTGGAAGCTTCTCAGAAAACTGGGAATCACTCTCCCCAAGGATCCAGCAATACCACTACTGGACATATACCCTAAAGATGCACATTCACACTCCAAAGGCATTAGCTCAACTATGTTCATAGCAACATTATTCATAATAGCGAGAAGCTGTAAACAACGTAGATGCTCCTCAACTGAGGAATGGATTAATAAATTGTGGTACATCTCCATAATGGAGTACTACTCAGCAGTAAGAAAAAATGATATACTAAAATTTGTAAGCAAATGGATGGATTTGTAGAATATTCTCCTGAGTGAGGTCTCACAAGCCCAGAAGGAAAAACAAGGGGTGTACTCACTCATTAGTGGACTTTACACAAAAAGCAAATCATTCCCAAGCTGCAAACCACAACCACTGAACAGCTTGGGATCTGAAGCACCTTGGACTGACATCTTGGAGCCCATTCCCTGCAGAGGAACACCTGACCTTGTCTTGATGTTGGGATGAAGAAAGCAGATTTGCCTGGAGTGGATGCTGAACTAAGCCACCTTGTGATCTTGGAACATCCTGCCCTTGCTGGGGAGGAAATAAGGAGATGGGGAGAAGAGAGAGTGACTGGGAGGGTTGGGAGGGGGAAGGGAGTTTCAACAAGGGGATACATGGATAAAAAAATGAGACATTATTCATAATAAAATAAATCAAAGTAAAGGGTGAATAAAGTGATTTAAAATACACACAGACACACAAAACAAAACAAAACAAAAATTCTGGCTTCACTGTAGAAGGGTTGCTTAGCAGAAATTTGTGTTGTTCATAGTATATCAGTTGGCATTAGCTGTGACCTACTGTGCTTTCTTTATCTGTAGCTGAGCTGAACCTGGCTAGAGGAGCTTTAGATTTTATTTTTTATGTTTCATGTATTTGAGAGAAAAGAAAGTTTTATTACTGTATGAGATTTTTTGTTATCTATTCTGAATGTTTTTCTTTTTTTATAAAGCTTGATATTGATTTTCAAAAAATAAATTAATGAATTAAAAAAGAATACTGACTTTCCTCCTAGCATCTATCAGTTGCTAATAGTTTCTTACCTTGGTATTGGACTCTAATCCCACGTCCAGAAGGAATAGAGTGGTTAGGAAGTAGGAAAATCTGAAGAAGTTGAGGTTGGACTCAATCAAAGCACATTGTATACATGTACAGATGTCTCAAAAAATAAACCACAAAACTTTATTTTTAATGGTACAATTATTTTTATGTAAATCTGGTAGACTGTTTAATTATCCTCTTCATCATTCCCTGTTAGTTAAAATTCATAAAGCAGGTGAGCTAGAGTCAGATAAACAGAAGAGTGACAATGTAAAAGCAGATGCTGTATTATTTATCCTCTTTGCACTGCTCCTTAACAGAGCTGGGAGTTTGAACTCTCCTCACACATGCAGCTTCTGCACAGTCACACATTCCCATTGTTAAGGACAGCATTCTTACTGCTTAACATCCTGTCATGAGCTCATTTCCATCCTTGCATAGTACAGTTCAACAATCCCGAAAAGCTAAGGCTGGTTTTAAGGATATTTTTCTTTCCAATTCCACTTGATGTTGTAATAAAACACAGATGGAACTAAAATGTATCATCATGTGTGTAATATCACAGGACTTAACTATAATAACACAATAAGCACCACACACACACACACACTACCACCACCAGTTATAATAAAATCAATATTTTAAATACAACTAAATGAGCCTTTAATACTCTGCCTTTTTCCACTTGTAAGTGAAATCAATTTCAATTTAATTATTCATTTTTTTCAGTTAATTTGAATGTTAAAGAATGTCTGAAAGTGAATGAAAACTCTCCCCCGACCATGCTGTGTTGAATTTAGGACATGCTGAAACTATTTTCAAATGACTTCCCTTTTTGTTCCTATGGCCTTCAAAATGCCGCTATTATCCTTCTAATATATGAAAGATAGTGTCATTATTGTGTTTTTCTCATTCTCTTTTGCCATGCCAGTCTCCCCAAATGCATTTTTTTTTTCTGGTTCAGTGTCAAGGAGTGACCTACCACAGACCACTTGGAGTCAGAATTCCACTGTTTATTTTTTGTGGCAATATTGTGTTCTTTAAAAATAATGAGTTTTTATATCATCTGCACCTTACAAATATGTCAGATCTAACTATCCTCAATGTTATCGTGCATGTGAGGATAATGAGGACAATTAATCTTTGCACTTGTGCAATCTTTTTAAGGAGGTTTACAAAATTGTCTGGAGCTACCACCTATAAAACAATTAAGCACAAAGCCCGTCTTCCCTCCCCCACTGTGTAGAAAATATTAAGTAATGTTAAGAGTGAATTAGCCCTTAGGTCCTTTGCCTCCTCAGAGAGGACAAATTTACAGGACAAAAATATTGTCACTGAAAAGTGTCTCAATACAAAAACATCCCCATCTTGCACATGGTGTCTCCTCTTATCACTTCTGAACAGACCTTGGGATTTGAAAGGGTTTAGAAATTTGCTTAACTTCCCATTTCCTAACATAATGAGGAAATCAATGTGTCTTGCCTTTTGAATTGCTTGTGAGTCCATAATAATGCAAGAGGGGTGTGTGTTGATAAGCAGAGAGGAAACTTCAGAGATTTATCAACCTTGCATCAGTGATAACTGACAGATAAGGCCATGATAATACATTGTGGGGGAGCATACATATTCTGCATCTGTAGGGACAGACTTCACATTTTGTTAAAGGTTTATTTTTCAATGTAAACATAATTATTGCATCTGTGAATGATATTCCAGAAACCATACACAATCTTCTCAGATTCAACAAGGACTTTGAGGATGAGCATGAAAGCAGATTTTTAAGACACACAGCCTTTTTGAAGTTCAAATCATTAATTACTTACATAAATACTCTAAGAAGACAAGCTGTTTTTAGGAAAATCAATGGGTCTGTTAGTGCAATTATCACAGTTGTACTCTTAAGTAAGGCTCCTTGCTTCGTGGGTTGGATGAGTCCTGGGTGTCCATGGTGTTCCTTCAGAATGACTGTAGCACGAATATGTATCTGCTTTGGGTTCCTTGATGATTCAAAGCATATTTTAGTGCAACATGAAGCAGAATGAACCCAATTTAGTGAGTTTATCATTGACTTTTAAAAATCTTTATGTGAAATACTCTTGTCCTTTTGTCATTGGATTTTAGGAGGCATGCCAAGTTGCTTAGATGACTTCTTACCATATTGTAAAACTATGTATGAATAGCATGGTGCTTCAATTATGACATTTTAGATGACAAAATGTAACTTGAAAAATTAATTTTCCTGTTCCTCTGCCATGAAGGTGATAGTGATCACAGGAATACAGGTAAAGTAAGCGGTCCATGGGAGGGGTATAATAAAAAAGTGAAAGTTAGGAATGTGTGTGTGTGTGTGTGTGTGTGTGTGTGTGTGTGTGTGTGTCTGCATTCCACTGCTAAATACCATTCTTTCTGGCTTGTAGTATTTTCCATATTTATTATCTACTATCTCTAAGTGCACAATGTAGATGTTGCCCTTCTAATATTTATTATTTACCTTCTTTAAGGGTACAGCATAGACATTGCTTTTCTAAGCAGCTTATTTAAAAAGTTTTTTAGCTTTACATAAACCTCACATTTATTTTCTCTTCCTTTTATTTTTTAGATTATAATATAATTATATCATTTCTCTCTTTCCTTTTTTCAAACCATTTCATATAATATTTATTACTACTTTCCAAATTTATCACATCTTTTTTTCATTAATTGTTGTTATATGCATATATATGCATATACATACATATTCCTAAATATAACCTCAGTCTGCAAAATGTTATTTATGTTTCTAAGGCTGACCAATTTATATCAAATAATGAATTGGTTTGTTATTTTTAGGAAAGACTATTGTTTCTCTCTCAGCATTCTTTAGTAATTCAGTTTTTTTAAGACTTTATTTTGGGTTTCTAAGTGTTTTGTTTTGTTTGTCATTATGAATGTGCAGCTAATGCTTAACTGGTGCCTGCAGAGTCCAGAAGATAGCACTGGATCCCTTGGAACAAGAGGTACAAAGAGTTGTGAGTCAACACATGGGTTCTGATGCAACAAGAGCAGCAAATACAATCCTTCGATTGTTCTCTAACGTGCAAGACCTATTCCAACACTGGGAAACAGATTTATTATATTTTATTATTTGTTATTTATTAGTCTGTAGGATTATTTAATAGCATACTGAGTGTGTGTGTGTGTGTGTGTGTGTGTGTGTTTGTGTGTGTATTTGTTTTGGGGAAGATAAAGGCATTTCAGATAACAGCTAGAGCCTTCTTACATAAGACAAGCATCCTAGAACTGATCTACATTCTGAGTCTAGAATACCATGTTTTTAGAATTATATAGCTGGAAACCTGTTATTGCCATCTTTGTTTACTGTGTATTTCATTGTTAAGATCCACATATCTATTTTCCTTGCCACATAAATCATTATTTTTTATTTCCAAATAATCCATTTTGTAATGTACCAGTTTTCTCATTTATATTTTTATGGATATCTTGTTTACTTCTATCTTTTGGCAGCTTTTTAAATGTATTAGTATCCAGATTTCTTAAAAGTCTTTGGATAAATTTCTACTGCTGTGATTCATACATGAAAATATGTCTGGTATTATAATAAAATGCCAAACAGTCTTCCAAATTAGTTGAAATATTTTATGTTACACTAGTGATGAATGACAGTACCTGCTGCTCATTATTTTTATGGTAACTGATACTGTGCCCTGTTGCAGTTTAATCTAAAATTGCTCCACATATTAAGTGTTTACACACTTCATATAGTTCTCAACCATGTAGGGTAGGGTAAAATTATTAATATAAAGAAAAAAATAATATTATTATACAGTGCAAGTCAGCCACTGAAATGTAGATTATTGGGCTTGAATCAACTTAATCATGGAAATCATCAAATGGCTTAAGTTCTTTCTGAAGGAGATCACAAAGCTAAGTGAATAAAGATGAACACATATTCTGAGACCAGAGCATGTCCTCTGGATCTGAAGGCTAGACTATGATTGATAGCCACCAAGAGAACAATGGGCTCAGTCTTAAAATTACAAGAAATTGATTCTGCCATATGCAGGTCATTGTGCAAGTTTCCATAACTTCTAGAAGAATCACAGCTTAGAAGAAACTGTTTTATCATGAACACCTGAGAAAATATGGATGTCATAGAATAATTTCTAAACTCTTGATTTATAGATACAAAAATAAATATAATAATTTTTACATTTCTACAGCTATGGTAACTTATTAAATAGAAATTGAAAATTAATGTAATATGTAATAATCTCCCACATTTAAGAAAATGTCTTATAAGATAACAGAAAACAATAAAGTGATAAAAAATACTCATGTCACTTGTCAGTTGGTGAGAAGTTGCATATCATGAATCCAAGGAAGTAATAAAAAGTCTCAATTCAGGTGGAATACAGAAAAGCTGTATGTGATCATTGTCTTATCTCATAAATTTATAAATTATATGGTTCTCATCGAAAACAAGTTGAGTTTTGTGGGGGAATTACTGTCTTGAAAATTTTTGTAGTGGAATGTAATTAAGCCTTCATTCATATTTTACCACAGAGTTCAGGTCAGCTCTGAATACTGGAGTACAGTTTTAGCTTAGCACAATTTCCTTGGAGGGACATCCATCTTACCATCTAACTCTCTCTCTCTGTCTCTCTGTCTATCTCTCTGTCTCTGTCTCTCTCTCCCTCCCTCCCCCTCCCTCTCTCTCTGTCTCTGTCTCTGTCTCTCTCTCTCTCTCTCTCTCTCTATATATATATATATATATATATATATATATATATATATATATATATCTTTCTGCAGAGCTCAGTTTGGCCTGTACTTGGAGGCAGTTTTTCTTTAAACTTCCAAATTATCAGATGTTTAGGTATAAAGCTTCTCAACTCAGGGTCTATAAATATTTGTTGCATATATAATTATCTATCAAGGCCAAGGGAATCCAAGAAAACCAAATGCCATTGTAAAATAATTGACAACAAAACCCTGTCACACTTGTCAATACCATGGATGTTTCCTTAGTCCACCATTCCCAGAGGCTATGGTGAAAGAATCCTCTAGGTGCCACTGCTGAAGGCCCTGATCCTGAAGGCTGTCCCACTTTTGCTCAATTTTTCCAATGAAATTTGTCTAGGAAGTTAAATTATTTTAGAAGTTGGCATCAGTTAGGTTTACTACTTTGTCATTCCATTATCTTTATCTGCATTGGGGAGTATAGGTGGATCTGAGATGAGTAATTATACTGTTACTCTATCATTATTAATGGTTTTTGCTTTTGAAATTGAGAGATTGAACACTCATATCATGAATAAATGGTGAAATTGAAGGTATTTCTGAGGAAGCTTGGCAAAGAAGTAAATAAATATCTTCATTTTAGGGGTCAGACACAGCATGGCTATATCAAGGAATTGTGAAAGCTCTGCACTGAGTAATTGGAAGATGGATGACTTATTGAATATGGTCACATTCTGGCCAAAGACCCAGAAAATTAGTGTTTCTAAGTCAGTAATTTGATGAGAAAGTAATCATTGTATAGTTTTAACTTACTTGCTAAGTTTTTAACTCAGTGTTTCTTCAGAAGGGTTAGTCATACAGGGCCAAAAGAAAGTATATTTTGTTAAAGAGAAGAAGAAAATGAAGAAGAGGAAAAAGAAGGAAAAGAAGAAGACTCATCTGAATAGAAGAATATTTAACCACAGTGTCAAGGATCGTTTTACAACATGCTCAGTAAACATGCAATTTGAAAAAAAATACATTTATAATTTCTTGCATAGATATAACCTGCGTGGGCACTGGCAAGATGATAATTAAAAAGATTCCTGAGATTGTGAATTTAAAGTTCAATGCTTAGTTACTTGTTTTCTTAATTATGACCTTATGTTTATCTTAAGAAGCAAAAGTAGAACATATTTTTCCCCAAATCCAAATGGAGAGAGAATATTAGACATACTAAAATCATTAAAATGTTAAAATACATGGTCAGGTCTGAGTACAGGTTAGAAATATCAGAAAACCAATTATGATAATTCTTTCTTCAGTAGCTCTTGAACTGGTTAGAATTCATAAGCAAAGTGGTAGAATATATATCAACCAGAGATTAAGAGTTTCTGTTGAATAACTTTTTACTTTGGATATGAGAAACAGGAAATTGAACTTTTCTCATTTATATAGGATTTTCAACAGTGTTATTAAAATAATCTCAAGTGAAAAAGGGAAAATAACAAATAATAACATTTAATATCTTTCATTACTGGTATTGTTCTAAGGGGCACACAGTGTTCTGTTTCATCTATTCCCTTCATCTTATTCTGAAAAGTAAGAACAAACAATATGTTTCTATTTTTCAGTTTTGTCTGTCTAAAATGATTTCTCTTTTTCACACTGTGACATTGGATGTAGCTGAAAAATTAGGAGATAGAAGGAAAACCATTAAGAGACGAGATACACAGTCAATGATATACTGTACTCAGGGGACACACTCACTGACAGAAGATTATTACTCTGCATTTTTGTCTCCCTATGGATCCATCTATTTTCTGTTATGTGTTATCAGATTAGGCTTATTAATAGCAATATGTGAGACTATCTCAGTATCAAAGCAACTACTAGGAAGATTCAATGGGCTGAAGTCTGCTGCTTCTAACACTTTCATATGGTTCAGGAGCCACTACTGAACTGAATTTAAAAGAAAGGGGATTAGCAAATGATATGATTGAAGAAATGCAGCCAGCTAGCCTGATGAAACTGTGGTTGCCGCATTCTAGGTAATGTGCCTAACTAAGTATGCACACTGGCCACTTTGATGAGTCAGCTTGGAGTCTGCTACTGTCCCTGCTAAGTGGTGACACAAGATTATTGAGATGCTGCTGGATGCCAATGGGAGAGAGACAGGAAAGATAGGAGAGTCTCCATAGGCCAACAGACAATCAGGTGGGGGTATATAGTTTTGTCCCATATCTACAATAAGCAAGTCTGTTAGCCTGCCATCTGTGTCTGCTTCTCACCTGACTCCCAAAGTCTGTGGTTTAGATACCTTGCCTTCTCATGCCCTCCCCCTAATGTTGCCTGGATAGAATGCCCTGTAACAATGGTTTACATCAGTCTACCTACGTTGCATTCCCCCTACATATCCATCCTTTTATTTACTTTTTTGATAGATCAGCTGAAGTTGAGGTTCTGTTTCTTGTATTTGTTTTTCCTACCTCAGGGAGCTTCTAGCATAATGGAGTGTGCCTGTCTTAGGTTGGCCATACTAACAGGTCCTTACCCATCCTTGATTATCAATGGATTCCTATTCTGGGAAAAATGCAAAGTTGGAGAATATTATTTCAAAGGCAGCCTTACAGATTTCCATAAGCCAAGCCTGTATAATCTTATGAGGAGACTCTAAAGCCATAATCACCTAGAGGATGATCTTATTGATGACAGACAATGGTCCTGTCACATGCTATAATAGCCATAATAGACACTTGAAAATGATAATTAGTGCAAATTAAAGAGGGTCTGGGCCTTAAAAACAAGGTCAAAATATGGGGAGTCTGTGTCAGACACACATCAGCAAACTGGGCAGAAAAGTCCCTGAGTATGCAGATGCCTCCCTAACTGAACAAACAGACAAAAAAAAAGGAAATGGGGAAGGGAGAAGGGGTCACAGCACTGGACAAACATACAGACAAAAGAAAAAGGAGAAAAGGGAGTCCTAATGATCACCTCCAAGGGGACCAAGTATGCGCAACACTGAGGGACCAACTCACTGACCAATCACCAAGCAGGGGTACTCAACCGCACCTTGAGAGAAAAGGCATGTCCAGAGGAATGACAACAGGGTATGCATCAAGCCTGGGATCATTCAATGCAATTCCAGTAGCAAAGGGCAAAAAATCAAAAGACCCTACTCAACTCGGCATCAGTGCCCATGCCCTCACGGGCACCAAGCAAGCTCCAGGTTAGGAGCCAGTTGTTACAGGGCATTCTATCTGGGCAGCCCTGGGGAAAGGAGATGAGAAGGTATGAAGTCTACAGCAAGGACTATGGGAGTCAAGTGAGGAACAGACACAGACTCCTTTAAAACAAATGGTAGATCCTCAGACTCATTTATTTCAGATATGGGGCAAACCTATATCCCCCTCTCGATTTCCCATTGGCAATTGGAGACTCCCCTAGCTGTGTTGTCTTTTTCACATTGGCCTCTAGCATCTCAATGATTATGTGTCACCAATCACCAGGTGCTGAGGCAGACACCAAGTTGGCTCAGCAGGAAGTGGCTAGTTTGTATGCCTAGGTTCATGACTCAAAACACGGCAATCACAGTTTCAGCAGATTAGCTCGTTGTGTTCCCCCCTAAAATGGTCCACATACAGAATATTCCATAACTAATTATCATCGCACAACTAGACATTTGATACCACTAAGAACATCTTATGGCATTCAGATCATTTCCTAAACTTTTCAGCTCATAATTAAGTGTACCTGTTCCACCCTCAAACTGAAAAGCACTGTGCTTATAAATTTCTACAAGCAAACATTTTACTGGACAAAACTCATTTTCCACAGTGAAATCTGATCTCAATTACAAAACAGTCCTTAAAACATCTATTTGAAATCTCACTTCCCCAGAAAAATGTCTACTTTGATCCCATTGAAAAAAAAATTACTAATATTTATAGGATTGCCCAGTTATCTCTCAAATCTGCCTAAGGCTCTTGTTTTTCCCTTTTGGTGCTACAACCAAGACCTGTAAACAGTCTCACTAAATTAGACAGGAGATAAAAAGCAGAGCAGTTGTCAAAGATTTATTTTCATTGGAACTTTCCTGATGACCAAATTAAAAAAATAGCAAGTTTTTTATATGTTTTATAACTATGAGAAGTCTAAACAACATAAAAAATCAACAATTAAGATTAATGTACATATATGAAAGAAAAATCTTTTAAGCATGTAAAATATTGTATAATTATAGGAGAGAAAATATGCCAATTCTTAGACCAGATGCAAGGCCCTTTGTTTATATCTTTTGATACATAAAGTGTTCAATTTGAGTGTCCTTGATCACCTTAACAGTTTTCTTTGAGGTTTGTACTCAGTCTGTTGACTATTATCACTTGAGAGTTTCCAAATCTTTCATTCTAAAACTGATTTTATGTCTTTGGCTTCTTCCATGTGCACTGTGTTACTTTACTGAATGCTCATGTGTGCATGCCTATGTCTGTGCCTCTGTCTGGTGTGTGTGTGTGTGTGTGTGTGTGTGTGTGTGTGTGTGTGTGTGTGTGTACTAAGGTTAGTATGTATGAGATTTTCATCCATTTTTAATTGAAATTTGTTAAAGGAAGCACATGGTCGAAGGTCTGTTCCTCTAATGTATTTGCTTCTGTTCCTACCAAGTAAAAAATGAATCTTTTTAAAAAATAAGGTCACAATTTGTCACCAAGAGATAGTTCAACTGTGAATTAGTTGCCTTGCAAGCACAGGTTCACTACTTGAGTGAGTCCTAGGACTTATGTAAAAATTCTATGTGAATTAGACCCATTTAGTCACATCACTGGGAGGTAGAGACAGAGGGATAACTAGAATTAATTGGCCAGCTACTACTTCTTTGCAAGATTTTAGCCAGTGAGTGATCATGTCTTTTTTTTTTTAGCTTTTTTTCATATATATACTTATTATTTGGTGTTTTTACATCATGCACCCCATCAAACTTAGATATCAGACCTCTCAGTATCATGCCCACTCTTATGATCTCCCCATTTACAAAACTGCCCATTCATGCTGCTCATTTGTTTACTAGAGCATAATTAATCTCCCTGTGACCAGACCCTTAATGAAAACAAGTCTTTCCTTACCCACACGTCTGCCAGAAGCCATCAGTGCAGAAGTAAGGCATTGTGGCACTTAGTTATGTTCTAGCCTTGAGTTCTTGTGTACAATAACATCTCTGTTTTTATATATTTTTTTAAAGTCCACTAATGAGTGAATACATCCCTGCTTCTCTTTCTGGGATTGTGATACCTTGATAATGGCCTAAAAAGAATGAATGAGTGGCACATGAATAGACATCTAAAATTTTCCTATGGTCTCTTCTTGCTCCTACACATAAAACATGCACACATGTGTGCATACATACATAATACATATATACACAAAAGTCATTTGAAAATTATCAACATCTTTGGAGAGAGCATAGTGAAGCATGCATGTAGAAGTTAGAAGTCAGTTCTCTTTCTACCATATGGGTTCTGATGAATCACACTTAGATTGTCAGTCTTGACAAGCAAGTAAGTATCTTTACCCAGAGAGCCTTCTCATCAGCCCAATTCAAAACCTTAAGCAGCAAATTTACTGTATTTTTAGCTCTCAGCTAGGTAGGAGATTGGTTATGGTTAACCTTTAAATACCAGACTATAGAGTGTGGGCTCCCACAAGTGTGTTTCTATGCATTCTTGTCATCTATGAAACTGAGCTTTTAGAAAAGTATTGAGCATGATGCTCTATCTAAAACTCTATTGAAATATCAACTAAAGTTTTTATACAGAACTTTGATTCCTAAGTGAAGTCTCTATTTTTGTCTTTATGTTAGTAGTTTCTTATTTCTATTTACCTTAATTTATGAATATCTCCATTCAGTCTCTAAAATACAGTTTATAAGATATATATTAAGAGTCATGTCTTTGCTTCATATTTTTCCTTTCTCTCATCATCTTTTCAGAAAAATGTGATAGATTTTGTAAATTTTTGTCCTATCTTCTACAATGTCTATTTTCTTTATATAAGTTTATAATACCATGTATTTCAGAGATCAAAAATTATTATGTTTTCTTTATTTGCAGGATCTTCAGAAGAACAATTCCGATTTTTAAAACAATCACTGCTGAACCATCAAGAAAAGGAACTAAAACCTCTAAAGGTAAATGACAGTCAATTGGCATGGGACAGTATGTGGAACCTAGTGGAGTAGAATCAGACTATGATCCTGTGCATAAATTGGCACCTTGAAGCCCATTCCCTACAGGGGAACACCTAACACAGTCCTAAAAGTGGAATGAGAGTATCAGACCTACCTCAAATGGATATGCCAGACTGAACTGACCCAACTTGGGATTCTGTGCCCTCCTTGGGGAAAGGATTGGGGAATGGGCTGGGGAGAGGCTGAGGACTGTGAGGGATTGGGAGGAGGAAAGGGAGTGTGAGCAAAGGAATACATGGGAAAAAAAACCTTTTAAAATAATTTTTTAAAAGGAAAGGTAATTAAACTCTTACTGCTCCTGAGACCTTACTGCTCATCCTCCTATCTAGAGCAGGGAACCCTCTGCACATTCCTGTCCAATCTCACTCCATCCCCATCTGATGAGAAAGAGACTCTTCTGCTTTCTTTTCCCTAACTCATATCATTATCCCGCCAAGCCCTTCCTGTGAACAAAACAACTAATGCAATCTGGAAGACAATTAACATACAGAATTCACATTATCTAGAAATTCAGAAAAGAAACAGAAAACATAGAACAAAACTCTCACCCAACAAAGAAAAACTCCCAAATCAGTACCTAGATATATAATCATGTAAAACACCAATACCTAGACATCAGTGTAAAAATGCAAGCAATAACAGCCAGGGAATTCTCCATTCACTGGATCCAGGTAAACTCCCACCATCTAGAGAATGTGCAGATGGACCACATGGAGAAAAAAATAACAAAGTAAACAAAGCTAGAAGCAAAAGTAGGGGAACATAACAACAGAGAATTCTATGGAGACTCTTTAAAAACCTTTATTCAACAAAATTGGAAAATTTCAAAGAAGTGAGTAATTTTGTTAATAAGCACCACATAGTAAATTTAAATGAAGATAAGATAAACAATTCAAATAGACCTATATCTCCTAAGGAAATAGAAGCAGTCATGAAAAGTTTCTCATCATGTAAAGCCCAGGGCCATTTCATAATTATAAATTACAATTTTCAAATGAGTTACATAAACATAATACCTTAAACAAGAGGAGAAATATAGATACAGTATGACAAATTTAACCTAAAATCTGTATCAATAAACCAAAATCCATACCAATATAAAGTATTTAGAGGCTAGCAGTTGCTTTTTGGATCAAATAAGATTCAATCATCTATCGTTTTTATCATTTCTATATCATATTCCTTTTTTTAACCTACTTGATTTTCATTACTACTTCTGGCTGATAGGGGATAGTGGCAGTCTTACAGAGGTCCTGAGCCTGGATCATCTTAGTTGGCAGTCTTGAAACTGATGTGCACATCTCTTCCCAACAGAGATTTTTCAGGGGGGGTTTTCTTCATCAAACCTTATTTTCTTTAACTGGGAATAAATTCACAGCTTCTAATTGTCTGTGGAAATAAAACAAAACAAAACAAAACAAAAAACAAAAAACCTCTGTTTGCCAAAGTTACATATCTTTTGATTCCAATTTTAAAGTCAACTTATTTGTAAAATATATAGGTTGGATTAATCTAGCAGTGTTTATAATCAATATGCTGGTTCCTCAGAAAGTTGGGAATCTATCTACCTCAAAATACAGCATATACTCAAAGGATACTCTATTCTACACACAAAGACATGGACATTGATCAACCATGCTTACTGCAGCTTCATTCATAATAGACAGAACCTGGAAACAACCTAGACGTCTCTAAATGTAAGAAGGAATTAAAAAAACCTGTGGTATATTTACCCTATGGAGTATTACTTGGCTATTAATAATGACAATATGAAATTTGTAGACTAATGGATGAAAATAGAAAGTGTCATCCTGAGTGACATAACCCAGATGTAGAAAGATAAATTTGGCGTGTAATATAAGTGGATAATATCCATTAAGTAAATTATAACTAAGCTATAATCCATAGACACAGAGAGGTTAGGTAAAGAGTACATGCCTGGGAGGACACATAGATGTCCTTCAGCAGATAAAATAGAATAGATTTTATGAGTGGATTGGTGGCACATATGGATGGCAGATGGGATCACGTTGGAGGACGATGAAATGAATGACGAGAGTGGGAGTGAGATAGATGGAATTAGGTAACATTTGGGCATGTGTGTGTAAACTTAATGTACTGGAAATTTTAGGAAATCTATGGAGGTGAGCCTAATGAGACTCCTAATAATGGATAATATGGAGTCTTTACTGGCCATCTCTTATTATCAAGCTAGGCTTCCAATTGTAGGAGTAGAAGCATCCAATTGAGTTGTTGGTCAAGGGGGTCTCATGAAAATTCTCAATTGACCTGGGCCGTTGTGATGACAAAGGTTTGCTCTCTACAAAAAGTCAGTGACAGCCACATTGCCAAGGACAACACCCATAAAACTCATTAAACACGGAGAAGTAAAGTTGTTGCTTATGTGGAGCCACATCCCTGTGTTCTAGGTTCTTTGATGAGGAAGGTACTCTGAAGGCCAAAGAAAAAGAAACATAAAAGCCATTCTAGCCATAAAACTTTAGGCCTACAATTTGTCCTGCCTAAAAGATATGCAAGGAAAATGGTGGCACATAACTTGTAGGAGTAGTCAACTAATTTGTCTTAAGGCCCAGCCCGCAAAAAGAAACATATACTAACATTCTTGGTTAAACAAGAATCAGAGACTAGATAGCCCAGAGACTTAGGGTAAAATGAATACTACTGGTCTGAAAAAGGATCAATGAATGACTCTCAATGATATCCTGTTACACACTTCTTAAATTAGTGCCTTATCTACTCTTCATCAGAGATGCTTTCTCACAGCATACTGGAAGAGATGCAGATCCACAGTTAGACATTATATGGAGACAATGTCTAAATGGGATCTTTCCATGAAAACTCTAACCTTAATGCCCAGGGAATCCTATGGAAGATAGTTTTGCTTCATCTTATGATATCTAAGTTTGTCATGTTTGGCTACTATCTCCTAGAAGCCTGTTCTTTTTTGATAAGAAACAAAAAAGGAAGATTTGGAGGGGAGGGAAGGTGTGGAGAAACAGGGAGGAGAAGAGAAAGGGGAAATGATAATCAGAATATATTGTATGAGAAAATTGCTTTTAATAGAAGGGAGAAAATGAGATTTTAAAAGAAAATTTAATTCAATAAATATTAGAGTTGATGATGCAGAATGACAGTTGGTATTATTACTTTATGAATGTGAAAAAGTAACAAATATCACTGGGAAAAAACTGTTTGCAATACTGTGGTGGTTGGTATCAGTCAACTACACCCTTCCAGACAAGCCTCTGAGCTATCTGTGAGGGTTGTATGGATTAATACTGGCTTCTTAGAATGTCTTCACTTCATTAATTTTTGTGGGAGATCCATCTTCATTGTGTGCAGGATGAATCTATACGTGGGGAATCCTGGGCTATGCAAAGTAGAGGAAAAAAACTGAGCACTAACATGAATGCATTAATTCATTTCCACTTAAGCTTGATGGTAGGTATGATATGCTCAGATGCTTGAAGATCCTACTGCCTTAATTAACCTGAATGAGGAACTGTAACCTGAAATTACTAGCCAAACAAACTTGTTCTTAAGTTCCTTTTGTCAGGGTGTTTGATTCCTGCAACAGAAAGAAAGTTAAGATATATACCAAATTATGAGCACACAAATAGACAAACTAGTATTTATTTCCACAGTGTCAAGACTTGCATTTTCCCTTCCAGAAAATCTGGGGTGATTTTTTTTTGTTAGTAAACATAATTACAGTATAACTACTGTGAATAAGAATTTGAAGTGATTGTGCTTGTGATGGCATACTATTTGCAACTGTAGAAAGAATACTGGTTGTGCCATGAATAACAGGGATAGGAACTAAGACCTAATAATGTACAATGTAAATGGCCAAGGGAATATAAACAGTTAAAGATAAATGTGCCTATGGCTGATAGTGTGTGGTGGGTTTTGAATGCTGTGTCAAATGGGAATTTGCTCTCATGGAAATTGGAGGGCACCATAGCAAATGCTGGCTGCAAATCTCATCTTCAAATTAGATACACAGACTACTGCTCACTGTGCACTTTTTATGGCAGTGCATTTCACTGTGACTTAGTTTGGGAACAGCTCTTTTATGAAGCATTTAGGAACAATATTAAAAATTAAATCATTGAGCGACACCATGGTGTGAGTTTGAAGACAGTGTATTTCTGTGAAAAACAAAGATCCTATTTTTTCTGTTAAATTAAACTTAAATAAGGTCATCTGGAAATATCCTATTTGTGTTAGAAACACAGTGCATACATAAAGACTTAAAGATGTGTTGATACAAATGAAGATTTGTAGTTCTATGTTAGTAAAACACATTGCTCCTCTCCAAGACTGTTTACTTTTTTAGACATTATATTAAATAACACAGAAAACTGAGGAAATCCTTATACCAGTGTGCAAAGAGAAACAAAGAAATTGCTTTAGCTGAAGATACTTTTCTGACTGCTCAACTCTGAGGTTTCTGGTTTCTTCTGTGTGGATAGCATATGTATTTTTAAATTGACAATTATCATTTTAATCTCCATTAGAAGTTTAAAAACCTTTGCTTGCACTCAGTATGACTTTTAAGCAAAGGTCCATTTATTAAATCTTTTATTAGGCTTTTCATTATGTATGCTTGTAAAGATCTTGATAGAGATGTTAAGTAATGAAATTTTGCAAGTTTCTGAAATCTTCATAAATCTCCACGAATTGACTCTTTATGAGAAATCTGCTTTCATTTTCTCTGATTTTTATTCTTATGCAACCAAAATGTTAATGTACTTTAATTAGAGCTAATATGATTTATCTCTTCACTCATTATATAAGTTAATTTTCTCCTAAAGAAGTCCTGTTTTCAAATTCACTCCAGCAGTGTAGAATTAAAGTAATTATAGTTTGGCTCAGAAAATTAGTTATGAAATTTCATGAATGCTAAAATAAATTGGAGGTTTCACAGGATAGATTAGTCCATATGTTTTGCAGAAGGAACAGGGAATGAAATGATTGTTGGTGCTCTGTTCCAGTGTAGAACATGGTCGCTGCAGAAACAAGAAAGTGTCTATTTGTTTTCAACATTGCAAGATGTAGGACAGAGATAATGGCCTTCTTTTTTAGAATGAACTCTCCTGGATTGATCCACTTACACAGTGAAGATTTTGAATCTCAAGTAGACATCAAACTGATCACTATGCAACATCTGTTTTTATATTTTTTGACTCATTTAAAAATAAATTTAAAAAGTTTAAAAATTAACCAAAATATTTCTATGATCCTATGTCAGCTGTTATTATTGCAAGTACAAACCTTCAGAACTGTTTGTACCATTGCTGCTGTCGTGTATGTGTTTGTATGAGTGCATTTGCATACATGTTCATGTGTGCGTGACAGAGAAAGAGCATGAATTTGCATACATAGTCTATGTGTTTGCTTCTGTGTGTCTGTTTTTGTTTTGTTTTGTTTTGTTTTTATGTGGAGAGCCAGAGTCAATGTTTCTTGCCTTTCTCAATTACTTTTTTCCTTGTTTTCTAAGGCAGTGTCTCACACTAGGACCTAGAGCTTCTGATTCCATTAGGCTGTCTGGTCAGCAAGTACCAGCCCTCCTATTGTCTTTGTCTCTGCAGAGTTGGGGACTGCAAGTCTCTTGCCATGCTGCAATGCTAGATTTTATGTAATGCTAAATACTGAGTTAGGTCTTTATGGTCATACAGAAAAATCTCTGTACTAACTGAGCCACCTCCCCACATCCTTGTTTTCCTTTCTACATATGCTAACACAGTACCATTTAAACTAATTTTCTTCCCGAGAAATTTTTTTCTTTGCTATCATAATAATCAAAATACATTTGCGGTCAACAGTGGCTTTTTACCACACATAAAAGGCAACCTCCAATGGACCATATTCTAGGTGTTAAAATTAATTCTCAAATAGTAGATTTCTTTGGTTCTGAAACTAAGTATTTGCATAATTATTTTAATTACACAATACCTTGATAAAAATATATCTTGTGAGTTATTAAAAGAAAAATAAAATATTTTTGAAAATACATCTATTCTGCATAGTAGTTCTATTCTGAGCACATAAAGACTGTGAAAGCAAAAGGCAGAAGGTCTATGTTAAAAAAATCATTTAATAATCAAGATATAAAGGGGAAAATCCAGTGAATATGCAAGAAAATTAGCCTGATGTATCTATAATATTGTAGAGCAGACTATAATCTGTTTTCTATGCCGGTATATGAAGTAATGCATTGAATTTTTTTTTTGGGGGGTTTATCAAGTCTATGTTTGGGCTTCTGAGTATGAGGGATATTATCAAGAAATCAAGTTTGGCTTTACATAAAATAATCTCACACACGTTAACAAACACTACTAGCAAAGTAATGCACTGAATTTTAATTTCTGTATATTAAAGACCATTTAAAATGACCAGATCATGTTTTATTCTTTCCTCATATATCATAGCCTCTTTACCTCTCTGTGTGTTTTCTGTGAGATTGTGCAGTGATTTCTCACCTTAATATTTTCCACTTGTCTTTTAATTGTCACTTGTGTTAAGAGAATAAAAATACTTCTTTTTCAGGGATGTCTGTGGTTGTGGGCTTATGTGTTTTGGTCACATGATCACTACTTTTCACAAATCATGAATACTCCAGTGATTAATAATAAAATAGTTGTCTCATACTGTTACTTATCATGTAGATTTGTTTATTAATATTTCTTCATCTACAAATTTATGGATGGGAAATTCTAGCTAAAATTAACCATTTCCTAGTAGATAATATTTTATCATGTATCCATAAAATTTGTCATGTAGCACAACTGGTAAAAAATTTTATCTACCCTTTCAAAAATGTTTGTCCTTTGATATTAATTTCTTCATAGAAAAGACAGTCATATAAAGTATATTCAAGATGATAGACTATAGAGGTGTCATCTAATTGCATTTTGGTAACCAAAAACATAATTTGTAGCCAAGAGTATACATTATATTGATTGAATCTCTTTTTCTATCAAATGTGCTTAATACTACCTGTGCTACAAATATATTCTTAGATTAACATATAGACTCTTTGTAAATGCAATCCTATTGTATATGTTATTTGATAGATGATAGGCTCTCAGGATATTGAGTTGTGTTCTACTGAACTCTTCATTAAAATAGAGTTCAACATGAAGACAGAGATGGGAGTGTCAAGGGAGTAAATTCAGCTTCCAGCCATTTTCTGCCCCTTGATTTCCTCATGTAGCAGATTTGTGTAAGAGAAATATGAGGCAAATGTCACCATGAATCTGTACTTAAATGTAAATGTTCTATAGCCAAATTAAGTAAAAGAATAAATAGGTAAATTAAATTTCAATTATTTTAGAATTTTAAATGATAAGCAGTAAGCATTACTTTCTTCACATATAGTCCATGTAAAAGCATAATGAGTTTTTCCCAAATCATTTTTAAACAGTGAGTTTTTTCATGACTTCATTATAATGTCTCTAAATTTGAGTCAGCATACCATAGTTATGTATACTATAGTATTTTTCTATAAAAGATCTTTGCTCATTTATACCCCTGTCACCTCCACCACTCTCACAAGTACTCTTTCTCCTCAGAGAAACTCCTTTTGTTTTGTTTAAAACGAATGTTTTATGTATTTATGTATGTATTTTTCCCATTTTTTTATTTAATTTTTTTCCATATCTACCACTACTCCCCCTTTTTCTATTTCCATGGTGTGTGTGTGTGTGTGTAAATAATGCAATTTTTTAAAAACTCAATATCAAATTTTATATAAAAAAGCAAAACATTCAGGATAGATAAAAACACATATAGTAATAAAACTTCTCTTTTCTCTAAAATACATGAAACATAAGAAATAAAATCTAAAGCTCCTCAAGCCAGGTTAAACTCAGCTACAGATGAAGAAAGCACAGTAGGTCACAGATAATGCCCACGGATGCACTATGGCCACCACAAATTTCTGCTAAGCAACATATTCTTTGTGTTAGAGTGTGTCTTTTTGTAGGTGAATTAAGTCCACTCATATTAAGGGATATTAATGACCACTGATTGTTACTTCCTCTTATTTTTGGTAATATTTTGTGTATTTCCTTTCTTACGGTTTTTCTTCTGTGGGATTATTGATTGTTTGTGGTTTCATGGGTGTATCTGGGTTCCTTAAGTTGGATATTTCCCTCAAGTGCTTTCAGTTTTATTTTTCTTCATGATTGAATAAAACTCTACCATGCATCTATGGCACATTCTGTTGCTGGATGTGGTCTGGTTCTACTTGTGAGGACTGCAGCAAGAAACATGATTATGTCACTAACCCTATACTATGGTGGCTTAGATATAGGGATGTACATACTAACCACTGTTTTTTCCTAATAATTTCAGAAATAAGTTCTTACATATAAGTCTCAAACTGTCTTTGATTTTGAACAGATTTAGAGACAGGGATCAAGTTTTTACATTTAGTTTTCTCAGTACTATTTTTAAGGAGATTTAATTCAAAATATTTTGAATATCCTTGTCAAAAGCTAGTGATCATAGCTGTGTGGGTTTATTTCTCAATTCTCTATTATATTTTATGCTGTATATATCTGTTTTTGTGACAATGCCATGTTGGTTTTGTCACTATGGTTCTATACTATAATTGGAAATTGGGTATTATAATTATTCATTATTGTTCTTTCTGTTTTTGATAACTTTGGTTGGTAGGGAACTTTTGAAAACCAATGTGAATTTTAGGATTTACTTTCTAGTTCTTTGGAAAACTTAATTATAATTTTAATGAGTTATTTATTGAATATATAGAGGACTTCAAAAAATTTAATATTTTGTAGCTTCATCAATGAGAATTAAACAATGATAACATTTATAGAAATACTAACATTGAAATCTCTAGAAATCCCACAAGTAGATTAAAAAAAAAAACTAAAGAAAACTACCTGTTAAGATAGGAGGAAGTAGTATTCCCCATGAATAATTTCCCAGTTGATTATTTAATATCAAGCACTTCATGGTCAATATGTGGCAAGAAAATACTAATGAAAATAGTCTTAAGCATGAGCTAATGCTTTGTAGATGGATAACCATATGTTATCCTGCCTTCCCTGGTATTTTCTACAGTGGTGTGCATGTGTGGTTATCAAGGCATTCCACTCTACCTGTACCTGCATCAGTGTATCATTACTAAGTTTCTCTAGACTACGTTTTATTGTACATTCATGGGAGTAAGGACAATAATCCCAAGAATGCTTTATTGCTAGTGAAGTAAACACAGGTATCCCTTTTCTTTCTACTTTGGCTATTTCTACAATAATATAAAGCAATGGTTAACACCAGAATAATCAACAAGAACCTCTCTCTTACACAGACACTAGAGTAGATGACTATTGGATATGTTCAATAAAATGTTGTCTAAAGATCTTTGTTCCATATTGGTTTGTGATCATTTACTTTATATAAAATAAAATAATTAATGTTTATCAGTAAGTTTCAATATGGAAACATCCTGGCTTCCCTCAAAATCCTTATAGTAATCTCTTTGCCTGCCATTCACATCCTTCCAAGAATATCATCAACATGTTTTAGAATTTGTCTTTGCTATTTGGTTTTTTTTTGAGCTGTGGAAAGGATGACAACAATGGTCAGCTAATTGTTAAACAAGATAAATTGTTATAAATTATAATTTTTCCTTAAAACATTTTTAAAGCACGTTAACTGATAAGGCACAATGGAACAGAGGAAGAAAAAGGAAGGTTGCTAAGGAAACAGTAGGTTTTTCAATGAGCATCAGAGTGAATAGGCAGATAAAATGCAAGAAAACTAACTATGCAATTAAGCTCTCTCACCTTCAAACTTGATAGTACTATGTGCTACAAAAGTAATGGGACTTATTTTCTTATCACTCTCAGGCCTGGATGAAGTAATGAGTGAAATCAGACTTTATATGTCCTTCTTGGCAAAGCTGCAAAATTTTCAAACTAGTCATTGGCTTGTTTCTATAGTAAAATGCACATTTAAAAAATATGTTTTAGTTACCCTCATTTTTTTCTAACTTTTACACAGAAACTAGGGCCCCTTAGATTTTCTCTTCTGCCTTGACTTCTGTCCTGATTTTGTTGTTGTTGCTGTTTGTTTTTGTTTTTGTCTGATTTTTGACAGTATTTCTTGTGCTCCATTCTGTCTTTAACTCATAATCTTTCTGCCTCAGGATCTCCAAGTTCCGGACATTACAGGCATATGGAACCACTCCTAGTATATGTGGTAATGGGATGAATTCCCAGAATTAATGCATGCTAGTAGACAAGCAGTGCATCAACAAAGCTATAATTCCTCTTCTAACCATACTTTTAAACCACAAATGCTTCAGAGTCTGCAATAATGGGGTTGTTTCCATTCATGAGCTCCCTGTACCTTTCTTAAAACTTACTATACTATAAAGCCTCATATTTCCACCATTATACAATAAATGAAATTTAAATTAAACCTTTCTTTGTCTAAGAAAAGTCTGGATAACTTCAAGAAACATAATGAGCATCCCCCATTCTTTATGTTCTACCATGTTCAGTTGCTTTACATTGAAAATAGTGAAGCAAAATTTGATTTTACTCTGATAAACTAAAGCCAGGTCCTTATGATGACTCATGGTTACTGGAACAGAATAGTTGATGAACTAAAGAACAATGGGAAAAAATAGAGAAAGGGAGAAAATGAGAATGAAAAATAGAAGTAGGAAAGTAAAACATTAAAGATACAGCATAAAGCAGAGAAGATAGGGAGGGTAGCAAAAATAGCATGCACATATGCCCCCAATAAATAAATACATTAATTAATTAATATGATATTTAAATGGTAGAGAGGCCATGAGTGAAAGGAGAAGTGAATTCTGTGCACCGTTAACTAGAGAAAGTCAATTGACACATGGGGAAGAAACTTTGCAAATATGGTTGGTTCTAGGGTACCTGGCAGTATGTCCTTAGAAGTTCACATGTTGGATCCAGGGCCTCTTTATTTCCCATAGGTTACTGTTCTGTCTGCCTGACTACCCAGGGGACTGAGTCAGTATCTGGCACCCATGCTTTGTTCTCTCTGTAGTCTAAGCCTGCAATTTCTGTTACTACATCACAGTAGTTTTCCACCCAGCCCAATACCAGGAGGTCCACTATCAGCTGAGAACTCATTTGCTTTGCAAGACTCTAGGTCAGTGTCTCTTACCATCTCTTTCATCGTCTTGCTTTCTGATTGGATCTGATGATTTTGTACTATTCAAATAACATAGTTGAATATTCAGTCCTATAAAGAAAGCAATGGCATTGTACACTTTGTACTCACATTCATAGATTTTGTTGAAAAGTTCACATTTTTAACCTGTAACATTTACATAAGATTTCTCCATAAACATGGCTGTGTTTTTAAATTTTTTTTAATATACTCAATTCAAACCACAGAAAACAATGTAGGCAATTTTCTCAGCGGCAGACTCTGATTGGCATATGCTAGTGTAATCTGATAATGAATTAAATAACTTTAGAAGATTAGATTAGGAAAGGACCATAATTTCTATGTTATTTAAGGGCTCAATAGAATTACTCAGCTGTAGTTTCAAGTCTTTACCAACAATAGATTACAAAAAACCAAGAAAATGTTTGAATAAAACAAACAGTTATATCACATGCACAATAAAAACCAGGAAAGACCAGAAGGAAGGTTTATGTGAATAAAGGACATGATGAACAAACCTACTATCTTAGTCAGTGTACTATTTCTGTGCAGAGACAAGCCAACTTTTATAAAAGAAAACATTTATTTGGAGCCTACTTACAGCTTTATTTAGTCCATTATCACTATGGCAGGGAATCTTGGTGATAGGCAAACTGATATGATGCTGGAGGAGGAGCAGAGAATTTTTCATCCAGATCTGTAGGCATTAAGGAGAGACACACTGGGTCTCACTTGAGATTTGAAACATCACAATCTACTCCAGTGTCACTCTTCCACTCCTTGATGACTAAGCATTCATATCTATGAGTTTATGGGAACACTCGTATTCAAATCACAACACTTGGTAAGCTGATTTCAGTTCACATGGTGGAAGAAAACAATTGATTCACTAAAGCTGTCTTCTGGTCTACACATGCTCTTTGCTTTATGCCTTCCTGCATTCATATACATCATGTATTCACATATATACATGCATACATAATGATAAGTTAAATGATGTCAATAAAGAACTAAATTTAGCAGTAATCATTAAAAGGGCAGTTTGCTGAAATCTAGCTTGTTAGAACAGGGACTGTGACTTGATCAATTAGTTTTAAAAAAATTTAAAACGATATCCTTCCTACACTGTCTATATGTTCTAGGTGACGTGGAGAAAGTTTTTATTTCTTCTTTTCAGTAGATAGAAACTGCAGAAATACATTTACTAGTGTTTTTTGTCAAAGTCCAAGGTGAAGTTATGGGTGACATCAGACTGTACAGGAAGACACTGATGATGGAGAGGCAGGTCACAGGTAAACATTGGGGCACAATACAGAGATAAGACAAAAAGATAAGCAACTGTGTAGAAAAACTCAAACGGCATAGTGCCCAGAGAGTCAGACCAAGAAGGAGAAGCTGGGAAATTTCAAGGACAGTGGAAAAGCGATGAGAAGTAAGGACCAAAGGCTGTGCAGTCAAGATTAAACCAGAACAAAAAGAAACCTCATTTATGACTCTAGCCAAGTGTACTAGCAAAATTAACAGGGAAAATCAATCTGATTGAACTGAAATCAGATAAAATGGAACACAGAGCAGTGAGATGATTCTTTTCTGTATCTCTAATGGAAATCTATAATCATATGAAAAGAATAGGTAGATTTTCTGCTTGTAGCAATAAAAATATACAAAAGAACTCTTCTAGTCAGACCAATAACTTTCTCTCTTCCTCTCTCTCTCCCTCCCTCCTTCCCCTTCCTCCCTCTCTCCCTCTCCTGTCTCTCTCTTACACACACTACCTTGAACTTTATAAATATGAAGAATATGGATATTCACAGCATCTTGGAAGAAAGGTTTGAGAGATCTGGACATACAAAGATGTGTCATAGAAATTGAAAGACTTAATTCTCATCCCAAAATAATTGAAAAGGATCATATGAAAAGTAAAATTTGACCTAACTGTGTGTAGAACATGAAAGAGATAGTCTCATCTCAGCCTCAGCAGGTTGCAATTTAAATGTCTTTCCTTGGATCTCAACACTGATTCCATTACTGACAGGCATAATGAAGACACTATCACCAAAAACATCAGGTCTTTCATGTTTTCTACATTTCTCTTTTGTAAAAAGGAAACAAAATGTCTATCAATTTTACAGGGCTGTAACAAATTCTGTGATTCATTCTCTGGCATCTTTCACATCCCTCAAACTTTTATTCCACCTTTTACATTCCAGTCATCCCTACTTTTAGTTTAGAAGGAAAATGACATAAATTTTCTAGCCCTGGTCAAATTTGTAGAAGAAAGATGTTGTTTATGTGCAAAATAAATTCATGAGTATTTCCCCCTAATTATTTGAAATAAAAACAAGAAGATTCTTCTTGTTGATATTGTTATCAAAGAAGAGAAAGAATAAATATATGTGCTTGCTGATTCTAGTACACTGAGTTCAGTAGCAAGGTATTTTATTACTGACATATCTAGTGTGATATATACATGTCACATGTGCATATACATGTACATATATACATTTGGATATGTCTATATACATAATATATACAATTATATGCTCTGTTATTTTTATTACTTCACATATCTTGGGGAAATATTCCCATGATAATCTCAATGGATTAGACTAACTTCTCATTAAAATGTTATTGAACATATTAATTTAAAAATAAATTATGTATCAAAAGAAAAGTGTACAATATTAGTTTTCATTTTTGTGTTATCAGTAAGGCCATAGCATAGTGTCAGAAGCTTCCTAGAGGGAAGGACAAATTCTTTTGGGTATTTGTAGCAGAATTTGACTGATTAATTGCCAGAGCCAAATCCAGAGATCTTGTACAGCAATTACATCTTATTTATGCTTATCATATTTGAAACTGCTCTGAGAAATGAACTTTTGGTTAGGTTTCTTTGCCCTGGGGTGGAAATGAAGTAGGTGTGTACATTAGTCAGGGTAGAAAACTTAAAGAATGAATGTATCAATCTAAATATATATATTGGTTTAATTATGTACATAAATATTATAATAAATAATATAGATAAAGTGGATTTATTGGAATAAGTTATAAGCTGCATTCCAGCTAATCAAACAATACTTGGTTGTGAATGGGAAGTCTGATAATCCAGTGGTTGTTCAGTCTACAAGGCTGAAAGTCTCAATGGGTGTATGCTAGAATTTTGAAGAATTAGGTTCTAATGCCAGGGGATGAAAGAGTAAAAAGGTATAGATTAGAAATGAATTAACCCAGGGCTGTAGAGATGGCTCAGGGGTTGAGCACACTGATTGTTCTTCCAGAGGTCCTGAGTTTGATTCCAAGCAACTACATGATAGCTCACACCCATCTATGTTGGCATTTGGTGCCCTCTTCTGTGTGATGTATGATAAATAAATAAATCTTCTTAAAAAAAAGAATTGACTTAACACACTATACAGCAGGCAAAAATATCTCACCTAGGTATGACCTCCATTTTTGGATTACAGTTTATTCCAGATATAGTAAAATTGATAACGAAAAATAGTCATCATCACAGTTCACATAAGTATTATATCTATAGATATATCTATATCTAGATCATCATCTACCTGTTCATATATAAAGTTCACACACACACACACACACACACACACAGAGAGAGAGAGAGAGAGAGAGAGAGAGAGAGAGAGAGAGAGAGAGAGAGAGAGAGAGAAATCTCAGGCAGCACAATGCCTAGACAACTACTTCAAGAAAGAACAGTTGTAAAATGGCAAGCACAATGAAGAAACTTTGAAAAGTAAGAACAAAAGAATATACAGTAAAGATTTTAAGATAAAAACAAAAACAATTCATTGTTGATTCTAGCCTAAGTGCATTAACAAACTTGTGAGTGAACATCATTCTAATAGAGACAGAATCATACAGTCTAGAAGATAGAGTGACAGAGTGTAAGATGATACTTTTCTATATGTACAATGAAAACTGTAATGTTACATAAAAGAGATGTTTTTATTGTAACAATAGAAACATACATAAGAGTGTGTGTGTGTGTGTGTGTGTGTGTGTGTGTGTTCCCCATTTCTGATGTGATGAAATTCTAGGGTACAGCTTATTTAGGGAATTCTCTGACATTGAAAGGAAGTGATTGCTGGTGGAGAAAGGTTTCAATTGCTAAGAATGTTTTCTCGTCTGGATTCTGGCACCCAGTAAAAGGTTGTTTATGGCAGTGCATATGCTTTAGTCCTGGTGTTGTATGCATGGAGACAGGAGGACTGGTGATTACCAACCTAAATCCAAGTTCAGAGACAGACTACATCGTCACAAAAGCTGAATAACCATCAGGCAAGAAACCCAATGTTCTCCACTGACCTTAGCATATCTGTACATGAGAGCATGTGCCACATACACATACCCTTCACACACACACACACACACACACACACACACACACACACACACAGACTCACATTCACACACACACAAGAAATGAAGCAATATATTATAGACATGGGCATTTGTATAAAGTGAGGAGTAACCCAGAAAATTTTCAGTTGTTTTAATTTCACTCTCCTTCTAAATAAGGAGAATTGAGTGCTCTATTCTCTTCATTAAGAGCTTATTTTGGAGTTTGAACAAGGGGATACATGGATAAAAATATAAGACTTTATTCATTATAAAAAAGAATAGTTAAGATGAAAATTTTAAATATATTTTTTCACAATAAAGAGCATGAAGAAAAAAAGAACTTGTTTTGAGAATGTGAAGCTATTTTCATAATACATTCATAAATTTGTCCCCACACCTATTTCAACAATAGGACACAATGTTTTAGAATTGCCTCTAATCATCTGAGCTGGCAGAAGTTGGAGAAGCATAATGGCACAGGGCGGCGATCATCTGCTTTTCTGGAAATGTGGCTGGAATCAAAACGAGAATTTTATTGAGCAGAATGCAAGTCTGGGGTAATTTAGAGTCAGTGTTTCTCAGTGCATGTAATGTTTTAATCCTCAAGCTTTATGATACATCTAGAAGGAGCTCATCCAGCATTAGGAAAGATGCTCCCCAGGTGTATCTGCCGTCCGAAGGTAGTGTATTGTGAATGACAACTGATTTTTCAAAGAGCATCAGTTTTGTTATCCTAAATTATTATACTATATATATAATAAATGTGCTTAAATAAATCTCATGGCCAGGTCTAGCTAGGCATGAAAGACAAACAGTTTCAAGGAATATTTTGAGGCTCCACTTGGATATAAAATTATCTTATCCATCTCCCTAATTGAATTGATTTCTTTACATTCCATGCTTATCATTTCCTTGGAAATATAAACTCTTGTATGTTGGGTCCCTTTTTGTTTGAGATTAATTCTCAACACCATATCTCATGCCTGGGGAGAGGGTTTAGGGCATAGAACATCCTTAGTTAAAAAGGCAGAAAAATTATTTTCTGTGTTTTGTAAGATACTCATTTAAAAATAAATTCTACACCTTCAAGGGACATTTTAACAAACATTGGAACATAACACCCAGCACCTTCCAGACTGAAGATAAGAGAAAAAAGTCACTGTAGGGAGGAAAGACAATAGCCTGAAGCTTAAATCCAATCTGGACAGCAAGTACTACCACATAACACACCAGTCAATGAACATGACCAGCATGTGTGCCATAACCTGCATTGCTTGGTTCTGGAATACTGACTGGGACATTTACAGAAAACTTGGAATCAAGTATGCTGTGCTTGCTTTAATGAAATGGCACCTATTATAAAATAACCTCAAAGTTCAGTGAGTTTCTATGTATAGAAAGAGAGAGAGGGCTTGTCTAGTCACTGGAGGTGGTTTCTATTAGAGAGAAATCTCTGGTTGCAGACATCCTAGAGGAGAAAATTTTAGTTACTAAATTTTGCATGTGCTGGTCAATCATTGGCAATATATATATATATATATATATATATATATATATATATATATATGCTTGTACCAGACACACTAGCTGTGTTATGCTATTGAGCCTCATCTAGAGAACACCTTTGTCAATTCCATGGGTTTGAGGCCTTGATCTTGATCAAAAATATACCTTCACTCAGGACTTCATCTGCTTATTACTCATTCACCCAGGATTTTCATAGCTTCCTAGACATGTGTGTGAACCTTTGAGATGCAACTTACCTTGAATAACTATTGGTGAGACTAATTTAAAGCAATAAACACAAAACAATGACTGAATAGTTGAATACTATTACCAAAAAATGGTTAATAGTATAATCTTTGGTGATAAAATGCCATAAAAGTAGGTTCACAGGTAATGCTGCTATGTATGAACTAAGCAAAAGACTTCAGATGTGATGTTTTTGTTATTGTTTTACACTTGTCCAAAAAGATAAAAGAAGAATACCATTACAAATCTGAACAATGTATATGAAAATAAATTTCTCAAGAACACACACACACACAAATATATATACAATGTATCTCTATATATGTCACTATCCACCTACTCATTTGGCTCTATAAATTTGTATTTTTGGTTTATTTATTAATAAATCATTCAATTTATCATCTGTCATTTATCTACTATGTATTTAGTAATCACTTATTTACTATCTATTTGTAATTTATCATATATTTTCTATGTATCAATCAAAAATTTATCATTTAGCTAGCAAGAACCAATCATCCATCATTTCTTATTTTTATAGCTATCATGTGTCTATCTTCTATCTGCTGATGATCTATTTCTCTCTCTCTCTCTCTCTCTCTCTCTCTCTCTCTCTCTCTCTCTCTCCTTATCTACCTATCCAACCATCTATCAATACTCTACCTTTACAACTATAATCTATATGTCTGTCTTTCTGACTTCATGTCATCTATTGTCTATTATCTGTAGATTTATCTGTCTGTCTATCTATTATTCATTCATTCATTCATTTGTCCATGCCCCCATTAGTGGTAATATTTTGTTTGTTCTTTAACAAATAAAGCTTGCTTGGCAATCAGAGAGTAGGGCTAGTCATTAGTTAACTATAGAGGCAAGGCAGTGGTAGCACACACCTTTAAACCCAGCACTTGGGAGAAGAAAACAAGAAGTTACATGGTTAGGCAGAGAGAGGAATATAAGTTGGGATGAAGATGGGAGCTTACCCATTTTCAGCTTAAAAGTTGTGCAGGTAAGAGTTGGCTGTGGCTTGCTCCTTTGTACTTCTGATCCTTCAGCATTTACTCCAATATCTGGCTCCAAAATTTTATTATTAAGAACAATTAGAATTTGTAATCCATCCATTTATCTATCCATCCATTCATCTATCCATCCATCCATCCATTATCCCTATAGCCATGCCAAGAACATATTTTATAATGCATGTCAGTTCTTAATTCAAAATTCATTTAATATTTTTTGGAAAGTAATTTTGCTTAAACATTACAGTCCTATAAATAGTAGTTTGTATTTGACAGTTCTCTCTTATAAGAATATTTTATTTTGATTCTCTCATGCAGGACTGCAATGAAGTGACAGATTTTTTGAAAGAAGTGGCTAGGAGGTATTTATATTCCAATATGGTCAACTGAAGTATGAAAGCAGCTCAGGTGATCCAAACTCCACTTCATTTTGTTAGCTGCATCTAAAATGGTGGAGGACTGCCGTATAGTTTCCTGTATTCATTGTAATCATGACCGTAATTGACAGTAATTGATTGTGATAAATTTCAATGAGCATTTTTTCCTCAGTTCTTGACCTGGTAGGTGGCACTTGTTGGAGGCAGAAATACTAGCTGGCTAGAATTAGTGCAGCATTCCACTCATTTCAGCAGAAGCAGGAGAATAAAAACTGGGATCTCAGAAGGCAAAATCAAATTAGAAACAAATACATTTATTTTCATAGAAAATGATGTAACAGCAGGAAGAGAATAGGAGGTAGCACAAACATTATCAGATGAAGAATAAAAGTGTGGCTATAATAAATGTGTCATTAATTCTTGCCATAAAACAGACTTTTATGGTAAAAGGCAAAATAAACAAGTTAATAATAGCTGTTTTATTTTCAATATTTCAAAAGCAAGGGGATTGAGTCCTAAAATAGAATGTGAGAGGTAGAGATGGAGAAGTGATTAGAAGCTGTATAGTCATGCTTGCTTCTCTGTGTCCATGGCAGCCTCTGAACAGACTTTCAGAAGAATAATTATAACTTCTAAGTTGAAGCCCCTACTGTAGTACAGATTACTAGTAGGAGAGGGTAAAGTCAATGGCTCTTGTAACATGTTTGAGAAGGGGATTCATAAGGTATGCACCATGTCCAGGACTGGAGAGCAGAAAAGAATGCTCAGCATCTCCTTTGTGAGGAAACTGTAACTCCATCAAACCTGTGCCTGAGGATGAAGCATTCATGAAAAAGGATAAAGTATTTTCGTAACATTCCATATTCCCAATTGGTAAAGGGTATAGAAAATGCAATTTCAAGTTTCCTTGTGAAATTATAGCACAGATGAACCCTCCCATAAATAAACTAGAAGTTCTCATATGAAACAGTAGAGATAAGGTGAACCATTGCTGGGTTAATTGTAGAATACTATATATCCCACAATCTAATAAGGCAAATATTATTGCCAACCTAAAAGGTAAGACCACTGAGATGTGAAGACAGCAAAGAGCTATAACAGTATAGTGAATTCTTTCGTTATCATCATGTTAGTATCATTCAATTTTAAACATCCTGAATGTTGTAAATAACTGCAAAGAGATAAAGCACTTTCTGAAAGATTTTTATCCTTAAATTTGTATAGATTTTTTATGTGTATTTGTGGGTATGTACATGTGAGTACAGTGCCTGTTGATATAAGAAGACAGCATTGGATCGCATGGAGCTGCAGTGAAAGCTGTGAACTGAACTCAGACACCCTGAAAAGGCAGCAAATCTTTTAACTGCTGATCCTTCTCTCCAGCCTTATTAAACTATATTTAGCTGCTGGTAGCAGTGCATGCCTTTAATCCCAGCACTCAGGAGGCATAGGCAGGTAAATCTGTGAGGGCAGACTGGTCTACAGAGAGATTTAATTAAATCAAATAAAATAATTTGAGGTATCCTAACTGGTTAGAATGTCACTGTAATATCACTTCTTACTCTGTTGACTATTTATGATAACAACCAAATTATGAACAGGTTTTATTTTGAGGGGAATGGTTTTTGCTTTGATTTGTTTAAATTTTTGGATTTGGGGGGTTTTTGATTGTTTTTTATTTTTTTTTTTGTTTTTTTTTTTTTTTTTTTTTTTTTTTTTTTTTTTTTTTTTTTTTTTTTTTTTTTTTTTTTTTTTTTTTTTTTTTTTTTTTTTTTTCCAGTTTGTGAGACAAAGTGTCACATAGCTCAGGATACCTTGAAATTTAGCCTGTAACCAAAACTGGTCTTTGTGGTGATATATATTGTATAGTTAATAAAGCTTGTCTGAAAATCATGAGAGAGACAGTAATGAAGGTCAGGGGGTGGAGATCCACACCTTTAATCACAGCACTTGAGAGGCAGATATTCTCTAGATCTCTGTGAGTTCAAGGCCAAACAGAGCTAGGTGGTGGTAGCATATACCTTTAATTCCACCACTAGGAAAAATTGAAGGAGGAGGTTATATAGCTCAGTTTAGAAAGTGAAGGCAGAATATTTTTTCTTTGCCTATGTTCCCTTTCAGTTGAGGACTCAGAGGCATTGAGTCTTAGGATTTGTGGAGAAAAGGGACCACCCTTTTCAGCTTGAAGTGTTGTATAGGTGAAAACTGACTGTGGGATCTAACAGAAATAAGGAATCTTACAGATGTTATGACTTTTCACCTGAAATCTTTCTCAGCACCCCATGAAACATTCTGTAAAATTGGCCACAGACTCTGTCCTAAAGCAAATATGAATAGATATAAAAACTGGAAATAAGTTTTTTATTCTATCAGACAACCAAGAACTGAAATTAGAGTTCAACAACAACTCAAACCATAGAAAGCCTACAAACTCATGGAAACTGAACATCTGTCAATTGAACCACATCTAGGTCAAGAAAGAAGTTAAAAAAATTTAAAGACTTTCTAGAATTCAATAAAAATAAATCCATAATATGTCCAAACTTATGGGACACAATAAAAGCAGTGATAAAAGGAAAATTCACAGCATAAGATATCTACATAAAAAACTTGGAGAAATCTCAAACATGAGACTTAACAGCACAGCTGAAATTATAGCAAATTAAAAGCAAACCCACCTAATTTAAAATTTAAAGAAAAATGTAAGACTTCAGTTGGAAGAATATAGATGCCACAGAAATGATCATATCTTTAATTAATAAGGAAATTGATCAATTATGGGCAGAAAGTGTACCTTGGCAAAGAGTTTCCATAATTTTTGGGGAAGAGATTAACAACAAGATATACCCAGAGCAAAAGAATGCAATTCATAAAGGGAACTAACTCAATTTTCTCTCATGTTGTACAGGCAACAACAATATTTGGAGCTGCTACAATTTATATTGATGCAAACAAATCAGAAAAGGCAGGTTACAAAACAGAAAATTTAAGTAAAGTGGCTCAAAGTCCTTATAAATTTGCCTAAAAGTAAGAATCGTATGCCATTATCAAGGTACTAACAGATTTTACACAACCTCTTAACATAGTTAAGACTTTTAGTATGTAGAAAGGGTTGTTTTAAACTTGAAATTGCAATACTTTATTCCTAGTGAGTCAGTACTAACTTATTTATTCTGTTACAAGAAATAATCAGGAATAAGAATCATTCCTTATGTATAACACACATATGATATCATACTGGTCTACCAGGCCATGTAGCAGAGGTAATAATGAAATTGATAAATTATTAGTAGTAAATGTGAGAGAAGCCTTAGAGTTCCATAAAAACATCATGTTAATAGCAAAGGTTTTAAAAAGTATTTCTCCATCACTTGTCAACTAGTCAAAAACTGTAAAAGATGTCATATCTGCTCCTTGTATAACTAAACTCCATTACCAGAAGGAAGCAATCCTAAAGGTATACAAAGAAATAAAATTTGGCAGATGGATGTTTCATTTTACAGAATTTGGAAAATTAGAATAGGTACATCATACAATAGATTTCAGGATTTCAATGGGCAGTTGCTTTGAGCTCGGAAAAGACTGATTCTGTAATCACACTCTTGCTAGAAATTTGTGGCCATTATAGCAATATTTGTACAAATTAAGACCAACAATACTCCAGCATATGTCTCTAGTAAAATTATATTTTGCTTATTATAATATAAAGGATATTACAGGCATATCATACAGTCCTACAGAGTAAACAGTCATAGAAAAATCAAATTGAACTCTAAAAATATGCTAAATAAACAGAAAGGAAAAATAAAGACTCTCAGAAATAGATTACATAAAAGTTTATTAACTATGAATTTTCTCAATGCCAATGAGAAAGGAACAACTGTAGAAAGATATTAGACTATAAAAAAAAGAAAAACACACTGACCTAAATAAATATATGTTGACCTCAGAATACAAATTAGAATATGTGCTACATTGGGGAAGTAATTTGTTTTTATTTCTCCAAATGAAGAAAAGCAATAGACACCGTTAAAATTAATAAAGAAGCAATTCAAACATGAGAAACTTTTTGATAAGGAAAATGATGGCTCATTTCCTAATGTGGCAATTCTTTAAGTCGCAAGGACAACTCAACAAACAAGCAGCAGGGCTGGGTTTTGTTTTTGTCTTTACAGAAAATAAAAATACCCATCTTCAAAAAGTTAAAAGACTTTGGATATCTAGATATCTAAAATAGAAGGGAAGGCTATCAAGAAAAAACTTATAAGCAAAGAAAACTCAAACCTATTGGTATCAGTGCACTCTACAGGTTAAAAATCTTACTGTCTAACATCTATATATTTTTATTTGTATAAAAAAGTTGAAGTCCCCATTCCATTGAAAATTGAAGTCAGCTTTGGAGTTGGAATGGCCCTCTCCTTCTCTAATCCCAAGCATGCTTGTTAAAGGAAAATGCAAAATCTTTCTATCATATCAGAAGAGATACCTGATATAGGACAGAAGAAAAACCAAAATAAAGGAAATATTATATTGCTACTAATCTCCTGAACTTTTGGTTTTATTTTTATTATTTAATGTTTTTTTCTTAATGTATAAATCCATAGCTAAGCCCATAGGCGAGCCTGATTTTGATAACTCCTTATTAAACCTCTTTGTCATGAGATTTTGGGGTTTGCAAGTTGACAATTAAAACTGGTCATCCTGTATACACTGAGTAATGAAAGACAGCAGGGGCATTAGGAAATCAAAAAATCATAGCAAACAGACTAATAAAGATATGGTGTGAATTAGTCTCATAGTATATGATATATGAAATAAATAATATCTGTATCTTATTTTTAGTTTATTTTATGTCAGTTTTATAGGAGAGATCTAGGAAGAGACAATTCTTGTCACCCATTTGTGATTTTTCTTGATAACCTTCCCTAGAATAAAGTAAAACCTTGGGACCTTGGGTTCCCCTGCCCATGGGGGGGAATGGGGAGATGTGGAGAAGAATGACCTGATGTGGTGGGAGGGAGATGGGACCTTGATTTAGGATAATCAGGGATAGAAAATGTGACTTCTTTATTCATAATAAAAAAAGAAAAGATAAGAAAGAAAGGAAGGAAGAAAGGAAAAGGGAATGATGGAAGAAAGGAGGGAAAAGAGGGGAGAAGGAAGAGAAAATTTTACTCTTTATTTTACATGACAGATCATGACTAAAACATGAGCATTCTAAAAATATTCAGAGCAAGTAAAGTATATATGAAACATTAAAAACAAAACAAAACAACAACAACAAAAAAACTATAGCCCAAGCCCTGAACAGCCATTCTGCTGCAGCACAGAGCACTGCCCACCCAGAACACATCTGGGAAATTAGCAGCAGGGAAACAGCTGAGTCCCTTGGTCCTGGGAACACACCTCAGAGGTTAGAAACTCAGCTTTGGTGAGGAACACCATCTGCACAGATCCTGACTGGTTTAACAGCAACAAGGAAGCAGAGGAGTTCCTAAAAGCACAGCTGAGAGTTCAGAGGTCAAAAAGTAACTTCCACCACCTGACCTGGGCCCTGTGATGGCTTTTCAGCTTCAGTGTAGAGCACAGCCCACCCAGAACATAGCTGGTGTAATAGCAGCTTGGGGAAGAGTCAAGTTCATGGGCACATAGCTGAGAGGTGAGAGATCAAGAGGTGACAACTGGCATCATAACACTACATCCTCATGAGAATAGCCAGCCCTCTGAACACATAGCTGATTAAGAGCCCTCACACCAACAACTCACTAAAAGCTGACCAAGAAATATCCAAGAGTGAATTGGGGAAACAATGGGCAGACGGCAGTGCAAGAATACATACAACAATACTAAGGTCAACAAGACACCACCAGAAGAAGCAAGTAGTTCTATAGCTTCAAGACATAAACATAACACCAAAGAGGGAACAGAAGGAAACAACCTTAAAAACGACGTTAGCTTTATGAAAGTAATAGAAGCCTTAAAAGAGGATAAAAAACTTCTTTAAAGAAATAGAAGAAAATACTAACAGAAAATTAGTAGAGCTGAACAAAGCCTTTAAAGAAAATAAAGCAAACCAAGAAAAAGAAAACAAACAGGTGAAAGAAATTTAACAAGAATTAAGAACTGAAATAGAAGCAATAAAGAAAGCACAAACCAAGACAAAACTAGAAACAGAAAACCTGAAAAAAATGACTCAGAACCACAGATTCAAGCATAACCAACAGAATCCAAGAGATGGAAGAGAGAATCTATGAGGTGGAAGACTCAATAGTGATAATAGATACATCAGCTAGAGAAAACACTAAAACCAAAAAAGTCAACACAAAATGTCCAGGAAATTTGGGACACCATAAAAAGTCCAAACCTGAGAATAACTGTCATCAAAGAAGGAGAAGAACATAAGCTCAAAGGCACAGAAAATATATTCAACAAAAATCATAGAAGAAATACTGAAGAAAATCTTCTGAGTGGTCATTGGTGGACTGTGGATTATAGTATGTACTGCTTGCTTGGTGAGATCTAACTTTGAATTTAGATCTGAACACATATTCTAAAATGATCATAACTTTCAGGCAATTGCTGTCAAGTTGGTAAGCTTAAATTATCTTCATTGAGAGTACTTACCTATGAAAGTAGAGAAAAGCTATACATAAGACTTCATCATCTCTAAAATTTAAAGTATTTCTCAACCAGATTTGATTTAAATCAAATGATTGAATGACAGTGGAATGGTAACTACATTGTAGCCAGTATGACATAAAACAATGTAACTTATTCTTAATTGTGGAAATATGCAAAGTGAAAAACAAATACTTAGCTCATGTGCCTATGTGCACATATATTTAGAATAAAAACATACATACAGAGATACTGTAATTTTTTAGATATAAAATGGCCACAAATGATCATGGGATGGAGCTTTTCCTCAGCTGGTGATACTATATGTAAAAATGATTGGAAGATCATTAGGATTCTAAATTTATATATATATATACATATATATATGTATAAAATCTTGGTAGATATGTAGATTTAACTGTTTGTATACTGAAGTACAATAAGTCATTCTTATTAAGGAGGGATTCCAACATAACACCATTTCTTGGAGACATTAGTTATGATAGTTTGATATTAAAAATATTCATTGGTCTCTATCCTTCACCTCTTAAGTGCTAGAATGACAAGGTAAGTCAACAGGTCTGCTTCCTATATGTTTTTTAAAAGACTATGATTTTGTAATTTATCTAAGAAAATGTTTACCAACAGACAACAAGACATAAGAGTATTTGATTTGAACTAAGCAATCTCATACTTGTAAAGAAAAGTTAGGGTAATAATCCAAATTTTGATTACAAGTTGTTTTTCAGGACTTATGTTTGGGCACTGGAAACATCCAGTAGAAATGAAAATAATGCTTAAGTATTTAGGGGCAGATATCAGGTTCTTAGCCAAGTTTATAATTAAGAATTTTTTCTTTCCAGAGGGGCTGAATAAGTTTACTGTTGTAGTACGTTTTTCCCCAGGGCTGTTTTGGGTCCAGGAGGTTTGTGACCTGGAATGCGCGGTGGCGGTTGGAACCTGGTTTGTGGTGGCTTTTGTCCCACAAAGAAATGAATCGCACACTTGTATTCTTTACACTGTTTGGCCCATGTCTTAAGCACATTACTAGCTAGTTCTTTCATCTTAATTCAACCCATTTCTATTAATCTGCCCACCACATGGCTCAGCCCATGGCTGGCCAGTACCTCTTACATGTCTGTTCCTCTTGGAGGTCGGATTGAGACTGACCTAACTCCACCCTTTTCCTACCTGCCTGCCCTCTGATTCTCTACCCACTTCTATGGTGCTCTACATAGGCCAACACAGTTCTTTATTTACATCATACAGAACATTCTACCACAGTTTACACTCCCACCAACAATGGCAATACCACTTTTAGACATATACCCTAAAGACGCACATTCACACCCCAAAAGCATTATCTCAACAATGTTCATAGCAGCATTATTCATAATAGCAAAAAACTGGAAACAACCTAGATGCCCCTCAACTAAAGAATCGATTAACAAACTGTGCTACATCTACACAATGGAGTACTACTCAGCAGTAAGGAAAAATGATATCCTAAAATTTGCAGGCAAATGGATGGATTTGGAGAATATCCTCCCAAGTGAGGTATCACAAACTCAGAAAGATAAGCAGGGGATTTACTCACACATTAGTGGACTAAAAAGAAAAGGATAACATTGTATACAAGAGCTCAAGGCTAGAATATAGCTAAATGGCACAGTGCCTTACTTCTGCATTGATGGCCTCTGGCAGGGGTGTGGGTGAGGAAAGACTTATTTTCTTTAAGGGTCTGGCCACAGGGAGTTTAATTATGCTCCAATAAGTAAATGAGCAGCATGAGTGGGCTTTTTTGTAAATGGAGAGATCATAAGAGTAGATATGAATCCGAGAGGACTGATAACTAAGTTTGATGGGCTGCATAATATACAATCACCAAACAAATATATATATATGTATATATATATATATATGGCTGTCTTTATCAAATTTGTTTTTTAATTTTATGATTTCAAATTTACATATACATACATAATTTTAATTCCTGAATAAATACATGTTTATGGTGATGCATACAGTACATAAATTTGTTCCAGACCTTTGGAAGACAATGACAGATTTCCATAGACTTAACATCAAACTTTAGTCACATTGCAATAACAAGAAAACAACAAAAATGCTAGTTGATGACATTTCCTCATACAAAATTGAGCAGACCCAGGTCTCTCCTATCACATGACTGAGTCTATGTATATTCAGCAAAACAGTTCTATTAAAGATTGCATGGTATTGAGTAGCAGCTTTCCTTTCCAGAACAGCATTGCATTGAGAAATACAGAAGGGTGATAGAGACTGGCTGTTTGCCATGGATCTTGGAGTTATAGTCTTTTTAAAGTGTGCAGTGATTAATCTCTTCCAGTAACTATGTTTCAGGTTTCCAAAACAAACCACAGATTTCATTTTAGTTGCAAGAAAGGGACTATGATTGCACATAAATTTTGAGTTATAGATAATGTTCTGTTTAAAATATATGTGAAGTTTCAAGGTACAGAAAAAGCCTATACATAATGAATATTCAATAACAATAAACATAGAATTAAGTGGACTAAAGACTGAGCTAGATAGGTAAACTTTAGAGCTTGCTACTAAACGTTCTAGAGAATAAAGCCCCCCAAAAGTAACTAGTATTTTACTTTCTTTTAAAAATGTTATTTGTATTTATATTACTAAAAACATAGTTGTGTGTAAATTGAATGCACATTTGCATTTGTGTGTGGGGGTTTGCATGTATGCCTGTTTTTGTGTGTAGAAAAGTGTATACATGCTACTAAGTTTATAGAGACATTATTTAGTGGTTTAGACCAGAGCTAAAATAAAAAAATTCACATAAAATAGAAAAAGAAGACAATGATAAATCAAACCAAACTAAAATCTGCATGTATACTGAGGTTCATTTCTCTTTGATGAGATACGTTTTGTTTGTCACTTTGCACCTATCACAGTTCACCTTTATTAATAAATTGATACCTGAGACAAAATTTAAAAGGCCATCATTTTATATGATGGACTCTATGGAAGAGTTCAGATGGGCATCAATTAAATACCATGATATTCTCCTATGGCTTTTCTCAAGGTCAAAGATGTTGTAATCTCTGATGTTTTACTTGTGTGTTTCTTGGGTTATTTTTATAAGATGACTAGGAGGTTATTTAAAACTGTGTTAGGGTAAGATTCATAAGTTAGCAAAGTGACAATCTTCTACCTGTCCCTACCTTCTAAGCTAGCTTTAGACATCATAAGTTGAATAAACAAACAGGCCACAGGTTTGTTCTCAAGTAATGGTATAATCTGTATTTCTGTTTTACCAAAATTACTCAATCATAATAATTTGACATACTAAAACATAAACTAATTTCATCTTGTTAAAATAAGTGCTAGCTATAACTGATACAGTGTATGACAATCTTGCAACATAGATGGGATTTTAAACTTTATAGTTCTTAAATCTTTATTATATGCTATCTAACTAATATCTCTTCAAATATGTAATCTTGGGGCATGATATAGTTCTAGGGTCTTATCTGTTACTAAATCACTGGTATAAAATATTAGACTTAAACCCTACTCTCATGACTAAGGGTTCTCTGTATGCCTCTGCTCTTCCAAGCTTACCATGGGGAACACTTTTTAAAGATTCTGAAACTAACATACCGTGGGCAGGATGTCCTGTACTTAATACCCTTATAGCACCTCAGTCATCGTTCTGTTATATGATGGAAGCAGACCTGCTATTATTTCTTGTTGTTCTAACATTTCAAACTCATGTTTTTCTTTCATGCTACAAAGGGATAAAAATAGAAACCAGGACACATTTTCTGAAAATTCTGTTTCTGTTTACCTATTACATTTTATTGTTTTGTTTTTTAATTTTTATAGAATAAAGTCTCATTTTGTTTTTTATTTTTTCATTCTCTTTTTTATTTTTTATTTTTTTCTTCTTTATTTTGTATTTATCAAAAAAGCAGTAAAATAAATTTAAAATGCTGAAAAGTTAACAATAACTATAAAGAGGATAAAAATCATAACCATGACTTATCAAGGGTGATAATGCAAATAAGATTGCTACACATATAATTACTTTGTGTTCAGCTTTCCCTCTGAATTTTTTTTCTTTCTTTTTTCCATCCCTGTATATCCTTGAATAAAATCTCATTTTGTATTCATGTATCCCCTTCCCCTTCCTGTCCCTCCCAGTCACTTTCTCTTCTCCTCATCTCTTTATCTCCTCCCCAGCAAGGGCAGGAGATCCCAAGGTCCCAAGGTGGCTTAGTTCAGCATCCACTCCAGGCAGTTCCGATTTACTCATCCCAACATCAAGACTGAGTCAGGTGTTTCTCTGAGGAAATGGGCTCCAAGGTGCCAGTCCATGCTTCGGATCCCAGGCAGTTCGGTGGTTGTGGGTTTTGTTTTGGTTTGCGTCTTGGGTGTGCTTTGTTTTTGTTTTTGTTTTTAAACCACTAATGAGTTTATTGACATACTTTGAACTCTTCTTAAGTGTTCTCAGTCTATTCTCTATATACCACATTTCCTCAGTTACTAGGTGTTTAATTTCTAAAATGATGATGCACAATAATCTGAGCAAATGTCAAAATAATTTTAAAATAGATTATTCAAAAAAGCTTCATATATAAACTTCTTTCCTTTTCATCCATTTTTAGTTATGAAAAATTCACCAGTGTCTGTAAAGGAACAGCTCTTAAATTGAACCTAATGCTCACCAAATCTTCCTAGTCCTTTTCTTTTCAGAAAGTGTGCTCTGTTGAGATGAGGTAAAGTCAAGAGTGTTCTGATAGTGTGTTGAACCCACAGCCATGGAGAATCCTGAAAGAAATGTTTTCTATAACAAGAATCATATATTTTTAATATAGAGGAATATATTGAGCTAGAGAATGAAAGAATAAATATTAGCTACCTCAAATGATGGCTAATAACGCAACATTTAAGTGGATATCTGATTGTCAATTGACTAACTCAAAATATATGGCAATCAATTTTCCCTGGGGATCTTATATGCCCAGACCACTCACCAACAGAAAAAGCAGTGGGAACTTCTATGAGATATTCTTAGTTGATGCATTGCTCTTTATAGTGTTAAAAACAGTTATCAAAAGTAAATGAATTTGAATTTGTAAAAACAATTAATAGGTTTATTTGTGTATGAATAGTAATAAATGAATGGATCATAAGTATTTATATATTAACCTTACAAATAGAAAACAGAGATCCAGAGGATCCAGGTTAGAGCAATATATTTTACTACAAAAATTCTTTGGGGAATAGATTCACATAATATTTTAAAGTACAACCTAAGTAAATTAAGTTAAATACTGTAATTTTACAATTATGTAGATGTGGAAGTTTGTTAGCTCAATAAACAACCATAAAAATAAGATTCAAGGTTATAATGTAACCAAATTCTAAAACTGTATTACTTTCTCTGAAAAATAGAATAAAATAAATGCTAAAATATTTTAAAATAAGTTATTGTGACAATTTTTATTTTATTAAATAGATGAAAGTTATTAGAGAACAATTGTAGATTAAATAGCATTTAACTAGTTTAAGCTTAATTTGCATAAGAAGGTAATATTTTTGACATGAGTAAAAATTTGTAAGAAATATAATGCAAAGCAGGTGGTTAAACATAATCCAACATGAGATTTTAAAGTGGGACAGGTGAAAGGGTTCCCTTGTGGTTTGCTACAATGAATGCATAATACTCAGATCAAACTGCTTCTAATAGAATATCTGTGACATGAAAGCAAGTGGGATAGTGTTTAGGAGGCTATGGAGACCAGAAAAAAAGAAAAAGAGGGCAAATAAATATATACCTAATATATACCTTATATCTGATATATATATGTGTGATATCATAATAAAATCTGCTACTTTTTAATATTAGCAAAAATAATAATCAACAAAATTGTTTCCAATTCATGACTCTTTTTTAAAGATTTATTTTATTTTCATGTATTTGCACATTTTTGTCTGTCTCTCTCTCACTGTGAGTGTTTGTGTGTGTAGAGTAACTTGGATCCTTTAGAGGCAATGCTGTAGCCATTTATGAACCATCTGATATGGGTGCTGGAATCTGAAGTCCAATCCCCATGATACATTGGCAAGCACTCTTTACCTATGCTATCCATCCCTAGAACAGTAGTTCTCAATCAGTGGATCAAGACACCTTTGGAAGTGAATGACCTTTCTACAAGGGCCATCAAAGATAATCAGAAAACAAAGATTTTTGCATTATTATTCATAACAGTTGCAAAATTACAGTTATGAAGTAGAGATGAAAATCATTTTATGGTTGGGTATTGACACAATATGAGTAATTGTATTAAAGGGTCACAGCATTAGGGTGGTTTAGAATCAATGCCCTAGACTTTTAATGTTAATGTGTTGACATAAGAAACATAAGAATAGATACAGAGGCTGTGCATAGTAAAATATAAAAATGGTAAGCTTGGAAAATAATTTCATGTGAAAATTAAGGAAACTCAGATGTATATGATCAGGAGTACAAAGTGGCAGCAGATATGAACACTCTTCAATGACATTCATTGTCTCCCATGAGATAGATAGAAAAACAATGGGCAGCCTATGGCTCACTGTAGACTTGGACCTATTGATAAGAGTTTACAATGATGGATATTTCACAGTGGAATAGCCTAGGAAAGCCAGAGTCTAACAAGAGGGGTGCATCCAGCATCATGTTAGGGTCCATCACTGGCTTTCAATCTTCCTAATAACTCTATGATTCTATGATTCTTTTATTCAATCAGGTGTATTGTATCTGCAACATATTTTTAAAGAAGAAACAATGAGATTTATAAAGATGACCAAGTTCAATATATGTTAAGTGGAAGTTTGTTTTCTTTCCACTTTGCTTTTGCACAAATGTTTTAGTGTACAGATGTTTGAAGTTAGGGAACTCTGAAGGACCTCAGTATATATGCGAGAACTTTCATATCCTACTGAGTTTCTGGTGCTGCATGCCTACAAGTCTTCCTCTGCTGAAGAGACCACATACAGACAACTAAATCTGTCAGATAGCAATACCATCAAAGTGCTTGCAGCTCCAGTCTCTCATTTATTACAGTGTAGATGACTTGAGTACATGTTCCACCAAGTATAATACTCATTAGTGCCAGCACTGTATATAGGAAAATCAAGTGGGAGCTTTGTTCATAAGAAAATATAAGCCAGAAATGGCAAGGGGTCTCAGGATATTTAGTGGAGGAGTAAAAAACATCCTCTAGCAATCCTTTAAATAGGTGGGAGTGTAAGCTTGTTCAGCCACTTTGGAATGCAGTATGGCGGTTTCTCAGAAAATTGAGAATCAATCTCCCCAAGAACCCAGCAGTACCACTTCTGGGTGTATACTCTAAAGATGCGCAGTCATACTCCAAAGGTATTAGCTCAACTATGTTCATAGCAGCGTTATTTGTAATAGCAAGAACCTGGAAACAACCTAGATGTGCCTCAACTAAAGAATGGATAAACAAACTGTGGTACAACTACATGATGGAGTACTACTCAGCAGTAAGAAAAAATATATCCTAATATTTGCAGGCAAATGGATGGATTTGGAAAATATCCTCCTGAGCGAGGTATCACAAACCCAGAAAGATAAGCAGGGAATATAATTAGTGGACTCTAAACAAACAAACAAACAAGAAAAAAGCAAAGCATGCCCAAGCTGCAAACCACAACCACTGAACAGCTTGGGATCAGAAACACCATGGACTGACTCCTTGGATCCCACTCCCCCTAGAGGAACACCTGACTCAGTCTTGAGGTTGGGGAGAGAAAACAGGGTCTACCAGGAGTGGAGACTGAACTAAGCAATATTGGGACAGTAGGACCATGGGACTGCCTGCCGCCTGCCCAGGGAGGGGATGGGGAGTTGTGGAGAAGAGAGAATGAACTGATGTATTGGGAGGGGGAAGGGACCTTGAATAAGGATATACAAGGATAAAATGTGTGACTTGTTCATAATAATAATAAATAGAATTTGTCAAACGTTAAACTATTTGACAAACAAAATACTATCATTCATGAAGTCCATACTTAAGATCTCTGCAGACAAGTAAAAATAATTCTAAAAATCCCTCACTATTTTTTTTTTAAAAAATTTCTCTATTCATTGTGTGCAAATGGGGTATTACATGGCATAGTATGTGTGTGGAGGTCATAGGGCAACTTGAAGAAGTCAGTTTTCCTCTTCTATCATGTGAGTTCAAGGGATGAAACTCAGGTCATAAAGCTTGGAGGCAAATGTCTCAATGCAGCCCACTACTCCTCATAATATTTTAAATTTAGAATCTTGTATGGGTATGCAGTCATAGCTAGCCTGCATTTGTCACTGTGTTCAAATTTATAATAATTGTTTATAAACTCCTGAACAATCTGAGTCCACTATGGTACATCTGAGAATCTGCCTCAAGGTGAAAACTGAAAGTTCCATCTCTCTCTCTCTCTCTCTCTCTCTCTCTATATATATATATATATATATATATATATATATATATATATATATATATATATATATATCACACACACACACACTTTCAAGAAGTCTGTTAAAGCTAAGTATGCAATTCTGTATCCTGGGGTTCCCAGTCCATGAATCTTCATGTTAATGATATGTAATCAACTCTCTAAAAGGTTTAAAAGCAAAAGATATATAAACAAAGTTTTTACTTACCCCTAATTTAATTCCTGGTTAGCCAGCAGGACTCAATAGTCCATGGTTATTATCCATGTGTATTTTCATTTAAAGCATGCCAGCTGGGGCCAGTTCTCATTTGAGAATAGCAACAGCTGTCCCAGTGGAAAATAAAAGCATGCCACTTTAAATTTCAGAACAGGACTAAAGAAATGTCAGATTCCTGCCTCAGCTGCACAATGACACATATTATATTTGACCTGAACACTTCCTGTCAATTGATGTTCATGAGAAAATTACACTTCAGATTTACTTGATTCAAGTTCTTTATCCAATTTCTTACATAAAAAAGCAATTTGATCTTCCTTTCAATGGCCACTGTATAAATATATTCAACACTGGCATGCTAATATCTTGAAAACGGGGTGGTATTTTTCAAATGCCAGCTATGATATTCTGTTCCCTTTTCTTAGACCACAGAATATTGCAATCTAATCAAATTTAATTAGTTGCACTGGGTCTCTTCTAAAACATGTCAGACTTCACCAGTGACAAATTTAAAATGAGATTTAAATAAGATTTTACTTGTATAAAATTTTCAGGCCTAAGCATATAACTGTCATAAGGTTTTGACCTTGTGAACACAATAAACATTTTATATACGCCTGTGTAAAGAAGTAGGTTATTGTAACTAATAATCTTTTTCAGTATGCATCACAGACCTCTAAATTCTCAATTTCTGATTTATATGAGTTTTTATTTGGGAAATAAACTTTACCTGTTGCTTGTATAAGATGCAATTTTTGTTGCACAGTAACAACAAAGAAAAGGAAAAAAAAAACATTTGATTGGATTTTACTGTTGTATGCAGTCATCTTGAAATGTATAATTTTAGAGGAAAACATTGCCTTGTATCTTTATAGTACCAAGAGAAATCTGATTCTTGGTGCTGTAGGATAAACTATGACAAATAAAGACAGGGATGAGGAATCTCTTAATATTGAAAATGCTTGTCACAATATCAAGAGGGCAAAAATCAACATAAATAGTGAATATCCCCGTCAGCCCACTTATCTCAATAGGTAGAGACAAGAGAGTCTGGGATAAGAGTATTGAGCCCCAAATTTGAATGATAGATATCACCTTCAAAAAATGAAGTAGATGCTGAGTAGCTGAGTGAAGATCATGCATGGACAACACATGAGCAAACTCAAGACATCAAGAAAAGAAAAAAGTTAGTAAAGACAACAAATACTTAAATATTCCCAAAGAAGCATGAATGAGAAATTAACTATGCCTGTCTAGAATAGCCTTCAGATAAAGAATTATTTGAGTTTCTCATGGAAATGAATATCACTAGATGATTGCAAAAATAACTTAGTTAAAGCAAATGAATGTTTCTAGACATACAGCAAAGGTATAATGACACTCAGCATGCAAAAGAAGCCAACTGATCATTGTAGCCTAGATGTAGAGTCAACAAATTCAGACAGCTGCCTCATTTGTAAATAAAGTTTTATGTACAAAATTTAACAGGATCATGTTGACTTATTTTTTTAAGTTCACAACATATTTTTCTTTATAAACCCAAATCTTAGAAAGAGATCAAGGGAATACAAATTAGAAAAGAAGAAGTGAAACTATCTCTATTTGCAGCTGACATGAATATATACATAAGTGATACACAAAATTATACCAGGGAACTTCTACAGCTGATAAACACCTTCAACAATGTAGCAGGATACAAGATTAACTCAAAGAAATCAGTAGCCCTCCTATACACTAAAGGTAAAAGGGCTGAAAAAGATATAAGGGAAACATCACCCTTTATAATAGATACAAATAGCATTAAATACCTTGGAGTAACTATAACCAAAGAAGTAACAGATCTATTTGACAAAAACATTAAGTCATTGAAGAAAGAAATTGAAGAGGATATCAGAAAATGTAAAGATCTCCCATGATACAGGATAGGTAAGATTAACATAGTAAAAATGTCAGTTCTACCAAAAGCAATGTACAGATTCAGTGCACTGCCCCTCAAGATTCCAACGCAATTTTTTACAGACCTTGAAAGAAGAATACTCAATTACATTTGGAATAACAGGAAAGCCAGAATTACCAAAACAATTTTGCTCAACAAAATAACCACACGAAGCATCACCAACCCCAACTTCAAGTTATTCTATAGAGGCACAGTAATAAAAACAGCCTGGTACTGGCATAAAAACAGACTTGTGGATAAATGGAATCAAATTGAAGATGACGACATTAACCCCAAAACCTATGAACATGTAATCTTTGACAAAGAGGCCCAAAATATTCAATGGAAAAAAGATAGTATCTCTAACAAATGATGTTGGCATAGCTGGAAGGTAGTGTGTACATAAATGCAAATAGATCCAAGCCTATCCCCTGCACACAACTCAAATCCAAGTGAATCAAATACTTCAACATATACCCAGTCACACTGAACTTGTTAAAAAAAAGTGGGAAATACCCTACAATGCATTGGCACAGGTGACCACTTCCTAGATATAACATCAGTAGCACAGACACCAAGAACAACAAACAGTAAGTGGGACCTTCTGAAACTGAAGCATCTGTAAGCAAAGGACATAATTAATAAGACAAAACAACAGCCTACAGAATGAAAAAAGAATTGTTTTAAGTGTTCTCAAAAATAATTTTTAAAAGACATGCAAAACATGGAATTGGCCTTGGAGGGATAGCTCAGTCATTAAAGTCTTGTCTCATAACCATAAGCATGGGAATTATCTATTCCTTGAATATCTGGTATAAGTACCATGCACAGTTTTCTTGGCTTGTATTATATTTTCTTGCTTTTCCTTTCTATACTTCAATAAAGCACTGACTATTATGTAATATCTTATCTATAAAGTGTGTTCAGTGTTTATTTTTTTATCTTCCTCATTTTAGCATTTTATACTATTAAAACTATTTGCTTTGTTCTATTTACTAAAAAAAAAAATGGGGAAAGATTTTCACCAACCATACAAGTAACAGAGGACTGATCTGTAAAATATACAGAAAACTCAAGAAACTAGAGCTCAAAACCTTGGATTAACCCAATCAAAAAATGAGGTTCAGAACTAAAAGGGGAATTCTCAGCAGAAGAATTACAAATGGCTGAAAGACATTTGAAAAAGTGCTCAACATCTTTAGCCATGAGAGAAATGCAAATAAAAACAACTTTGAGATACCACCTTGCATCTGGCAGATTGGCTAAAATAAAACCCACAGATGACAGCCTATGTTGGACATGTTGTGAAGCAAGGGGAACACTCCTCCATTGTTGGTAGGAGTGTAAGCTCTTTCAGCCACTCTGGAATGCTGTATGAAAGTTTCTCAGAAAACTGGCAATCAATCTCTCCAAGGATCCATAAATATCACTTTTAGGCATACACCCTAAAGTCGCACATTCACACTCCAAAGACATTAGCTCAACTATGTTCATAGCAGTATTATTTGTAATAGCAAGAACCTGGAAATGACTGAGATGCCCTTCAACTGAAGAATGGATTAACAAACTGTGGTACATCTACACAATGGAGTACTACTCAGCAGTAAGAAAAAATGATATCCTAAATTTGCAGGCAAACGGATGGATTTGGAGAATATCCTTCTGAGCGAGGTATTACAAACCCAGAATGATAAGCAGGGGATGTACTCACACATTAGTAAACTTTAAACAAAATGCAAAGCATTCACAAGCTGCATACCACAACCCTGAACAGCTTGGGATCTGAAACACTTTGGACCAGCACTTTGAAGCCCATTCCCTTCAGAGGAATATCTGACCCAGTCTTGATGTTGGGGTGAGGAAAGCAGATCTGCCTGGAGTGGATGCTGAACTAAGCCAGCCACCTTGGGACCTTGGGACTTCCTGCCTTTGCTGTGGAGGAGATAAGGAGATGGGGAGAAGAGAGAGTGACTGGGAGTTGGGTGAGTGAGAAGAGAGTTTGAACAAAGGGATACATGAATTAAAAATATGATTTTATACATAATAAAAAATTATTAAAAAAGAAAAATATCATCATACATAAATGTTCTAAAATGTTTACTATCTGGTTCTTTAAAAACAGAAAAAAATGTTGCTCTAAGCATGAGCATAAGATTCATATTGGAGTGAGAAACTCAAAACACCATGTGTTATTATAAAGGACATACTTTGATTTCCTTTGGCTAGTTTTAGGTATGTGATCAGATATTAACTAGAAATAATGTGATCATCTGTTTCTTTAATTTCCTTATCTATTTGTCAAGTTTTAACCATAGTTGAAACAACTGCCTTGAGATCAAATTTCGGAGCCAACAACAATGCTGGATATAAATTGTATGTCTCTGACTCATAATCTTAGAAATCCACAAGTTTTTATGCTTCATTTATTTAACAGAAGAGAGGTGATTAGTGTCAATTAAAATACACTCTTCACACTCTGATAGATTTTCAATGTAAAGGTAAAATTATAACATTCAGAGACAAAAGAAAAGAGAAAATTCATCAACAATAAAACCATATTCATATGCACCCTAAGAACCATAAGGACTGAAAACAATTAGTATAATAACAGCCTGTATTTTGAAATGTAAGACTGTCAACAGAAGAATTACAACCTAGCAGACAAAGAAAACAGAAAGGACTAACTGAAATTAGAGCTGCAATAGAGACCAGAATCTAAAGTTCAATAGTGTGATCATTTCAAACTCATGATGCTCCATAGAGAAAATGACCACGGTCAAGAAATGCCTCTTAATTATGAAAGAGTAAGTTAACTAGATGAAGGGGGCTCCTTTAGCTGTGTTAGTATACAGGTCAATGCTGTAAATTAGAACACTAAAATTGGGGTACTAAAAGATGTCACCACAAAACCATAGGGATCATCAGAGATTTTGACACCTCTCTGACAAATCCATTCTTTAGCAAGACTGACTGGAACAGGTGAGTATTTGGTTTTTATTTATTTTAAAAGTTCATCTTACCTTACATTTTTAACCATTTCTTATTGTGCTGTCAATTACATTTGTTCATTTAAATTTGTAAGACTATCACACAAAGGCAATAAGAAGTTTTCTCTAAATGTTAAAAAAAATCCTCTGTTACAAATTATACTTTTATATTTTGCTTATCTAATACCCATGTTTTATAAGTATCAATTCCATTAATTTTCTCTTAAAGATTTTAACATGAGATTAACATTACTACTTGCTTTATCAACTGACAAAAATCATTAAATATTACTTTAAGCATAACACCAGAATGTTTTAGCCATTTCTTTCCTGATTTAAATAATTAGTGTAGAATTTATGCTCAGTAAACTCTACAAATAAATAGACCCAGAATTTTCAGATTATTTTTTGTGCACTAGTGGTTAGAATAACACTATTTATTATGTAGACTTACTACAAAATTACTAAAAATTTATTTCTGATATAAAAACTATCAGTTTTAATGAATTCCTTTTTGTAGGATGATATTTTCCTTTATGGGTAAATCTATTGTTGCATTTACAGTATTTTCAAACTTATAACATGAAATATTTGGCTTTGAGTTTTTTTCATTATCTGTCTTCTATGTTTCTCTGATTATTACGTCTTATTATTGTAAAAGAAATATGTGACTTCAGTCAATTTTTAAAATAAAACCATTTGGGAATTTGACTAAAGTATAATTACATATGTACTATGTACTTTGCCCTATTTCTGATTTTTATGAAAATAACTTACTTTTGTTGTTGTATACGATGGTGAAATGAAAATGAACTGATACTTAGTTTTACATTAATGAAATATAGATTTATGCTTTATAATATTATTAGTAATTATAGCATATTTTATGCTTACCATATGTCTGCTGTTTTTAAATTATAATAAGGTTATAATAATATATTATTCATAATAACTATTTTTATTCTTATACTTCATGTGCACTAGACATTAATTAGATTATGTTCCTGAAATTGATTATTTAATTTGGCTTTCAGAACAGCAGAATGTGTAGAGAATATTGGGGATTCAGAGACTGAAGTGATTTGCCTTAAGATTCTTGAAGGTCAGAGGTGGAGTCCAGCTTTTCACCTGGCAGCTGGATAGAAAACATAGATCCAATTTTCTTTATTAGTGTTACTTAGTCACATATATATCCACATACTTATCATGCAAAACATATTGTGCCCATGTAGTGATATATGTATGAACATTTGTTTAGGACTAACCTCTTCTGATACGATAAACTCTCAGGGAGCTTGTCCATAGAAAAAAATGATTCTCTTCTCTCAGCAAACATAGGTTGTCTGTAGCTATTTATCGAGGAGTAGAAATTTTATATTTTTTTTGTTTACTTTAGGGCGTCAATTGGTGTTGTAATTGTTCAGATCTTGTTTAGATGAACAGAATAGATCTTATGGGTACAGCTTCCCTGTTAGGTCTAAAAGACACTGGCATCAGAAGCCGTAGTTCTTTGGCTCTTAACAGTCTTTCTGCCTCCACTCCAGGATGTTCCCTGAGCCTTAGGTATAAGGGGTGTGTCAACTGGGCCTGGACACCCCACAGTCACTTGTTCTTTGTATTTTGACAAGTTGTTTATTGGGTTGGCCTACATTACATTCTGTTTGTCTATGTAGACAAACAGAAGCTTTATGAGATGTGTGATCTACACTTACCTGTGGTTGTAAGGATACATTTGAGACTGGTGTATACAATATTTTGAGGACAATGGAGTACATAATTATTGTTTTTGATTTGAAAACAATAGAAAACAGTCTTTAATTTGCTAGCAACAAAATGTAATTGTAAAAATAATATATAAACTTTTCTCATTAAAAGATAATGAGATAGCTCTGTGTGTCAGAATACACATGCATATGACATAGCTATATATATTTCTTAACTGGACTTATGCAAGCACATGTAAAATCAAATATGTGTGTACACCATTGGTAAATGTACACATGTGCACACATGTATGTATATGTATACATGCACTCTCTCATGTGTTAGCACTTATGCATTAATGCATGTAGTAATGCATATACATACATATAAAGCTAATGGCTGATTGAAACGCAATTCTTGAAGCTTCTAGAAGGACATTTCTGTAGACCCTTGTTCATTTTCATGCAGTTCTCTCCCCGCTGCATTTTCTTATTTCCTCCCCTTCTCAATTTTCTTCCAGCTCCCCCTGCTACAATCATTTAAATATTTTTAATATAATTATTTCTTTAATTTTTGTATTATAGTTTCTGTATGTGTGTGTTTTGTGTGTTTGTTTGTGTGTATGTGCAAGTGTTTCCACACATCTGAGTGTACAGGTTGTCAGAAGACAACTTGTGGGAATAAATTTTCTCCTTCCATCATTGGGTCCTAGGATTGAACAGAGATTATCAAGTTTGGGGGCAAGCTCCTTTATCCACTGAGCTATCTTGGCTGGCCCCTGTTCTATCTCATTCTTTGGGTTCCTACCTCTACTGTCTTTGTTCCCTCTTCTCTGCCTTTCTCAGTCCTTCCATTACAGTTTTCTGTCTTCTCTCTCCATATTTGCTATTTTACATATCTCCAATAAGTTTTATAATTTTAGATAATTTCACTAGATTTTTTGTAAAAAACCTCTATTTTTACATGAAAAAGTTTATTCTGTTACTTTTCATTTCAATATTACTGCTTTGATTAATATTGAAATCACTGAGAAAACTCCTCTTCATCCTGTTTCTAGGTTATCAAAGTTGTAAACATGAAAGCCACTTGTCCTGCAATATCGCTGCCTCTTGCAGCTCAGTGTGTCTGAGTTTACAATTATTAATGTTTCTAGTTTTCCCCATAATGTGTTAACACACCCTGATTTTGCTGATGATAGATTTTTTTAGTTTTTAAATTTTACACAAATGCATATTTCATCCTCTGGGCTAACAACTGGATCATCTTTTTTTTTTTTTAAATAAAAGCAATGAATAATTTTTTTCGTGAAGGAAATGAAAGAGCAATGGTCATTATAATCTGGTTATAGTTCATGATAGTGTAACAAAACAAAGATAAACTCTAGAGGACACTATAAAAGAACAGAAGACATTATGCAGCCCAGTAACTAAGTAAATAACTATAAGATATTTCCTTAGGTGAAATTTTAACACATCTATACATAAATAATCCTCTATGTATACATAGGATTATAGCTAGGCAAATCCATTATCAACGGGGAATAATGTACAATAGAAATGCACTTAATATAATTAACCTACAAAGCAGAATGACTCTGCCTAGCTGTAAGGTAGCCTAGCAAAGTTTAAACATGTTAAAATATCTATCTTAGCTTACACTAGTGCAAAATCAACTTACACAAAATTAATTCATTATAAATCGTTTAATAAATGAATAGTGTACTGAAATTAAAAACCAGAATAGCCATATGAGGAAACTTTATACCATCAGAAAATAGAAAAAATTCTGTTTTAGGTCATTTCAATGAAAAGTGAATAACAGATAATCAGATCAACATATATATATATAATATATGATATATACATAAATACATACATATACATGTTAGACTCAGATAAATACAAATATTTTTAAATATATTATACATATGAATATATGATATATAAATATAATTATATATTTATAGCTATATAGATACATGTATGATAGATATATACACTCAAATATAGGTGATCAGATACACAGATTATATAGAGAAAAATGCATAGATACATACATGATAGCTAGGTAGATAGATCCATAGATACAAAGATAGATATATACAGGAGCTATATGGATAAATAGGCAGATAGACAGACTTCTTAAACTTCAGTATTGTCTCCAGGTAAACTCTGAGACAAATTTGGTTGCTAAGATAAAAAAGGGGGAATCTTATCATCTATAGATTATGTCAAATTGGTTGATAAATCTATTTTTGGATTTTACAATGTTTCTTAATTAGTTGGCCTCCAAGGCTTATTGATATTCAATAAATAAAGTTCTGTTATTTGTTTATAGAATTGATAGGGGAGTGATTACACGTTATTTAAGAAATTCACTTGTGTTATAAGATCTAGTATAATGCCATATTATTGATTGTCATTTATTACTAACAGTTAAGTTATTTGGGGTTTAATTATTCATTGGAAATTTTATACTGGTGTATGACATATCTTGATCGCATATCCTCACTCCAATCCTGTCTTTGCAAAGAAATGTTTAGGATATTATAGTCTAAGAAACAGTTTTAAGATGCAGAACACCTCAAGCCAAGTTAGGCTCAGCTACAGATGAAAAAAGCACAGTAGGTCACAGCTAATGCCCACAAATGTGCTAAGGCCACCACAAATTTCTGCTAAGCAACCCTTCAACAGTCAAACCAGAAAGGTTTTTTTTGTATGTATGTGTGTGTGTGTTTTATATCACTTTATTCACCCATCAACATTTAATGAAATAAGAATGCGTTTGCTTAAAGTACACTAATGAGTGAGTACATCTTCTGCTAATCCTTCTGGGTTTCTGAGACCAAATATCACTCAGTAGGATATTCTCCATATCCATCCATTTGCCTGTGAATTTTAGGATATCATTTTTTCTTACTTCTGAGTAGTACTCTATTGTGTAGATGTACCACAGTTTGTTAATTCATTCTTCAACTGAGAGGCATCTAGGTTGTTTCTAGGTTCATGCTATTACAAATAATGTTACTATGAACATAGTTGAACTAACGCTTTTGGGGTGTGAATGTATGTCTTTAGGGCATATGCCCAATAGTGGTATTGCTGGATTCTTGGGAAGATTAAATCCCAGTTTTCTGAGAAACCTCCATACTGCATTCCAGAGTGGCTGAACAAGCTGATACTCTCACAAACAGTGGAGAAGTGTTCCCCTTGTGAACCTTCATTTAGTAACTCATGAAAGCAAATGCAGAGTTCTACAGCCAAGCACCAGGCTATGCTCCTGAATTACAGTCAAAGAGGGGAAGAATAGATCATATGAGCAAGGTGGGTCAAGATCATGATGGGTAAATCTACAGAGACAACTGAATGAAGCTTGTGGGAACTCAGAAACACTAGACCAACAGCTGTGGAGTCTGCATGGGATCAAACTTGGCTCTCTGCATGGAGAAGAGAGTTGTGTAACTTAGTCTGTTTCGGAGGCTCTTGGCAGTGGCATCAGAATCCATCCCTGGTGCATGAGTTGACTTTCGGAGCCCATTTCCTATGATGGGATGCCTTGCTCAGCCTTGATGCATAGAAGGAAGAGGCTTGGTCCTGCCTCAACAAAAAGGACCAGACATTGCTGACTCCTCCATGAGATGCCATTACCCATTTGAAGAAGGGGATGGGAGGTGGAGTGATGGGGAAGAGGCTGGGGTCAAGCAGGAGGAGGGCTGTGAGGGGGAACTGTGGTTGGTATGTAAAATGAATTTTAAAAATCTTAAAAAAGAAATAATGTGATATTTTAAAAACCAAGAAAAAAAAAAAGATAGAGAACACGATGTGTGGCCTGTGGTAAGTTTTACAATAACCTAAAATAATAAAATATGACCACTAAAAATGACCCTAATAACCAATACAAAAGTTTCTTGTTTCTTTTAATGGCAGATTTCTTCCACACCTATTAGAGGAAATAATTCATTGAATAAATTCAATCTTAAACTCAAGAGAGTTTTGAAAGGAGTACATACACATGCTTAAATGGTTTATATATGCTTGACACTCACACATGGAGGCCAAAACACACTGGTGTCCTGCTTTAGTCTTCCCTGACTTACTCCTCTCTAACAAGGTCACCCATAAACCTCAAGCTCTAGGCTGGCAGCAAACCTCAGCAGTTCTATCTCTGCCACCATAGTGTTAGGATCTCAGGCCTATGCAGCCATGCCTAGCTTTTTACATCAAAGCTGAAAACATGAAAGCAAGTCCTCAGCAGGCTTTCTTACTCAATGAGTCATTTTCCATTTCTAAACACTACTTACATAAAAAGTATTGCACTACGATCCTTAAATGTCAGGTGATAACCATTTTATGGAAGGACTAGAAACAAACTCACTTGCAAAAGAGTCTCGAAATGCCCTTGTTCATCCAAATAAGAACATATGATACCTACTATAGAATCTTACTTATGCGAAGTATACAACATAGTCATAGTTGTAGAATATTAGTTTAAGATGTATTATATATGTTTATGCTGTGGAATATTTGTTTAATTATGTAAAGATGTGTTGCATTCTTCTATGTTGCATTTGTTTACCTCTGTGAATCTGTGTCACTTTGCCTGTCTAAAACACTTGATAGGTCTAATAAAAAGCCTAATGGCCAAGAGCTAGGCAGAAGAAAAAATTAGATGGGGCTGTCAGTTAGAGAGAATTAATGAGAAGAGAAAGAGGGAGGTTGAAAGATGAGTAGGAGAGGAGGATGTCAGGGGCCAGCCACCCAGCCACACAGCCACCAAAAGAGTAAAAGCTAAAGAAAGTTATATAGAGTAGAGAAATATAAAATCCCAGAAGCAAAAGTTACATGTGATAATTTTTAAAAAGCTAGTTAGAAACAAGCCAAGCTAAGGTTAGGCATTCATAAGTAAGAATAATTTTCTGTATATTTATTTGGGAGCTGGGTTGCAGGCTCCCAAAGAGTTGAAGTAAAGAATAAAAGAAACAACTATGGAGTCATATTCTCTGTCTGAAGCTGAAAGAAGGGAAAAGAGAATATTTCTGTCTTTATAATTCCACCACTTTTCTACCAAGAATTAGACCACAACCAGGATTGGACAGGAGGCTTGGGCTTGTGATAGACAGTTGAAAGCTTTATAGATAGTCAGGTAGACTGATGAACTTCTAGAACCATAATATTACTAAAGCTTTTCTTTTTTTGATATATTTGATATTTAATAAGACTAGTCCAGCGTATCAGAGACCAGATTCACTCACAGTCAAGGCAGGAGGGTGGGAGAGCGATAACTCACTAACTCACGCCTTTAATCTAAGTAAGGGAAAGACTAGGAGTGGTGACCTATGTATGCCTTTAATCCCAATAACTCCAGAGACAGAGATCATTCTGAGTTTCTGTCAGTTCAAGGCCTAACTACCAAATAGTAGTATCTTTTCCTTTGATTATTTCTATTATAAATAAAGTCACATTTTTTTATCCATGTATCCCCTTGTTCAAACTCCCTTCCCCCTCCTGCCCCTCCCAGTTACTCTCTCTTTTCCCCATCACTTTATCCTCTCCCCAGCAAGGCCAGGAGGTCCCAAGGTGACTTAGTTCAGCATTCACTCATGACTGAGAAGGTCAGGCTGTGTCAAAGAGAGACAGAGCAAGTCAGGGGCACAGCTGTTATGAAGTAGGTAGTAAGGGAAGCTTTATAGGAATCTCAGATACCTTAGACTTACTCAGTAAACCACAGCTGAAGAATGTGAAGAGTTGAACACAACAAGGTTGGATTATAATTTGTGACAAACTAAAACACAAATTCTAGATTGTATTTAATGAAAATTTAGGACCAGATATTGGGGAAAAGCTCAAATATCAGAGAGAAGAAACAGACCACAGTCAAACCTCACTAGCCAAATTCTCAGGGTAAAAGCTATTTTCCAGTTTTCTCAGCCTGGCTCTCGTTGCTTCTACAGAATAAATCTATCATCCTACATCTGCTTTAAATACCTTGTTCGCCCAGATATTTCACTTTTGGGTTCAACTTTGCATCCTATTCCTAGAGTTAAGCTTAATGGTATGAATCACTACTCTTTGGTATGCCTTCAACTCACAAAAACACAGAAAGATCTCTATCTCTGGAGTTATGGGATTAAAGGCATAGATCACCACTCAGTTTTTCCCATGCTGGGATTCGAGCCTTGAGTTGCCACTCTGGAATTTACTGTGAGTGGATCTGTTCTCTGATATTCCAGACTGGTTTCATTAAATATAAAATATGTCATTACAACAAGTTATAATTTATTCTTTTTATTTTTCCAGTTAATTTTTAATAATAACTCCCATTCCAGTCAGCTTTAGAGGTCATATAATTTTCAGTCTTTGCCCATCTTCCTTGGGTTTCTATTGCTGTAATAAAATGTCATGACAAAAATAAACTTGAGAAGAAAAAAGCTTATTTTATCCTACACTATCAGGAAATAAATAGTACACTACTGAAGGAAGTCAGACCTTAACTCAAGCAAGACAGGCAACTGGAGGCAGTAAGTCAAGCAGCAGCCATGGATGAATGTTGCTCATTGACTTGCTCCATGTGGCTTGCTTAGCCTGCTGTGTTATACAACCCAGCACCACAAACTCAGGCTGAGCACTGCTCTCAGTGGGCTGGGCCCTCCCACACAAATTGTTCATTAAGAAAACACCCCATAAATTGTCTACAGATAATCTTATTAAGACATTTTCTAAATTGAGATTTGCTTTTCCCAGGTATGTCTATGTTTGCATCAAGATGGCAATAAAAAGTCAGCAAATGCCCCAGTGAGGAATAATTCTGTTGAAAATGAATGAAATGAAAGACTGTTCTTTTTCTCTTCTGTAGCCTAAAGGGAAGTTCACTGGTCACACCAAAAAAAAAAAAGAAGTTATTTATTGTGAATAAAATAGAATGAAATGTGATATTTCACTTAATCATGAATATTGTATGGCACAATCAATATAGCACAACATATTATAGATGAGCATATTAAAATTGAACACACATACAATTTTATTAAAATTGTACTTCTTGGAATGAAGCTGTCAACTGTTGATTTCTCTCATAAAATACATACTTACTGGAATAATAAGCTCTGGTTATTAAGGCTATTCATTGAATTTCCTTAACAAATATGTCATAAAGTAAATTCTTCTTTGTGCATTTGAAATAGAAAAGATTTTCAGGATTTTTGTTGTTGCTGTCCTGTATTTTGTTCTTTCAGAAACAGTCAATGCCAAGCATCAGCTTTTCCTTATATGACACTGACAATTGGAAGTTACCTCTATGATATAATCCACAGTCCTTCTGTTTTTACACTGATGAGTGAATATTTTAATGACATTGAAACTAAGGATTTAGGGCACTGCTTATAAAGGAAAAAAAAACATATACATGTACAAAAGAATCATTTTCAGAACCCCAAGGGTCTGGAAGAAATAAAATGATAGATAAGTAATGTTTTATCTCTGAACCCTTCATAAAACAATTATTTTTTGGAGATACAAGATGTTTTTCTTTCTTAATGTGTTATGTTCATTTATAAATGGTATAGAACCCCAGTGTTAATTACAAATGCATGCCTCTTTTGTTTATCTCTGGCATATGCCCCTTGGTGTCTGTGCATGCTACACACTGGGCAGCCCTCTTATAAAACAGATGCTTCAGGGAGAAAAGGGGTATGGATTTATCTTTAATGATGAAAAAGTTAAACTGTTCTAAGCAAAGCATTCTAAAAGCAGAATCCAGTATTTGATTTTTCACGAAACTACAAAATGAAAACCATTTTAACAAATGCTGTAGTTAGAGGCAAGTGAACAAGGATTTTAGGAGGACTTTGTATTATTGTCTAAAGTCCAATTTACAATCACTTAATGTGTCACCCGAGGTGCTTTGTCTATTGATTGGGCATCAATATTTAATCTCTGTCTCTGAAGAAATTGCATCGCAACATCATACACCTTCTGCAGCAGTTTTTCAAAAATTGTCTTCTTCTCTCTACATTTGGAATGTAACTTCTAAGATTTTATTTTTGTTAGACAAAGTACTTTTTATGTTAAGATATTTTCTCCTGCTTGGAATTTTAGAGTACAATGTAAGTTTAACTTCTGCTTTCATTCCATTTCTTAAATCTGTGTGTTTTTTTTTTTAAATTAAAATGCAGTTTCAATTGTCCTTCTCAAATATTACCATGTCTGTGGCTTTTTGGTTCTGTCTCTTTCCCATGGCACTTCATTTGTAACTTATGCTCTTAATTCTGCTGACTCTTGGTCATTGTCTGGATGAGTTTGACAGCTTCACATTACATTTCTATCAAGCTCATTCATAAACATATCTATAAGGAATATATATTTACATGCTATATACATACATGTTTGTTATATGTACATTTATATTTAGACATACACATATTTATACATGTAAATTAATGCTTATTTTCACAATGCTCTTAAGATGATCTAAATTCTATGTCTAAGATTTTGAGAGAGAATCTGCGTATTTGTGAAGAAAAACAAAATAGAGTCAATGCCACAAGAATCAGGCTAATAGGTAAAAAAGGGCAAACACTAAAATCAGACATATTGATTACATCCATGGCTGTCCCAACTGTGAGTATATGAGTGTTCTGGTTTTTTAGTCATGTGAAAATTTCAGGGTCAGCACATGTGATCACATGAGGTTATGCATGTATATTCTGAGGCCAGATACCAGAATGAATTCTTCACCTACATCCACAGTCTGCTAAGTATTTCTCACAGTGAGTTTATCCATGATTTGGATGTGTTGAGTGCCTTCCTTACTTTGATTTGAACATTAAGCAAGGCTGTATTAATGGGAAGTTATTTTCTTTATCTTAAAGGGAAATGGATTTACTAAGCCATTCTATGGTGTGGCTTGCATTTGTACATTTTTATGAGTGACTTCTGTAAGAAAAGTAATGTATTTAAGGAAAAAAAGTTGTGTGTTTCAAGTTTTCTTTTGACACTTCATGTAAATCACTCTAGATATAAGGCCCAAAGTAGATGCAGACATAATTTGGTTGGTTTAGAATATATTTCACTTTTTATGGTTTTTGTATGTTTCTTTGTTTGTTTAACATGGACACTGTTTATTATGTGTTTGTTTCCTGTCAGGACTTAATGATTCAGAGAGTTTGTGATAGAAATATATATTATTACATCAATATCATTGCATGATTCAATCACCATTTTCTTCTGAGCCATCTAACACACACATGGGTATATCTTTTAACAAGAAGAGACACTGAAATGGACACAGTATATGTGTTGGGCAGATTGTGGGGCCTCTGGCAGTGAGATCAGGATTTCTCTCAAGTGCATGAACTGGCTTTTTGGAGCCAGTTCCCAATAGAGAAATACCTTTCTTTGCCTTCATATGGTAGATGAGTTTAGTCTTGCCTCAATTTGATGTGCAGACTATATTGACTGCCTGTGGGAGTCCTTACCCTCTCTAAGAAGTGGATGAAGGTTAAGGTGGGGAAAAGATGGGGGCTAGTAGGAGGAGGGAAGGGAACAGGAACTGTGGTGAGTATGTAAAATTTAAAGAAAAAACTTTTAAACAAAGAAAAAGAAAAGAAAAGAAAATGCAAATAGATTCAAGCCTAACACCCAGCACAAAACACAAATCCAAGTGAATCAAAGACTTCAACATAAAACCATCTATTCTGAACTTGATATAAAAGAAAGTGGGAAATACCCACCAACACATTGGTACAGGTGACCACTTTCTAAATATAACATCAATAGCACAGACACTAAGAACAACAATCAATAAGTGGGACCTCCTGAACCTGAGAAGTTTTATAAGGCAAAGGACACAGTCAATAAAACAAAACGACAGCCTACAGAATGAGAAAAGATTTTCACCAACCCTAAAAGTGACAGAAGACTGATCTCTAAAATATATAGAGATCTCTAGAAACTAAAGCCCAAACCTTTAATAACCCAATCAAAAAATGGGGTTCAGAACTAAAAAGGGCATTCTCAGCAGAAGAATTACAAATGGCTGAAAGACACTTGAAAAATGCTCAACATCTTTAGCTACCAGAGAAATTCAAATCAAAACAATTTTGAGATAGCACCTTACACCTGTCAGATTGGCTAAGATAAAACACACAGAGGACAGCCTGTGCTGGAGACGATGCAGAGCAAGGGGACCACTCCTCCATTGTTGGTGGAAATGTAAACTTTTCCAGCCACTCTGAAATGCAGTATGGCGATTTCTCAGAAAACTGGGAATCTCTCTCCCCAAGGATCCAGCAACACCACTATTGGACATATACCCTAAAGACACACATTCACACCCAAAAAGCATTATCTCAACTATGTTCATAGCAGCATTATTCGTAATAGCAAGAACCTGGAAACAACCTAGATGCCCCTCAACTGAGGAATGGATTAACAAACTGTGGTATATCTATACAATGGAGTATTACTGAGCAGTAAGAAAAAATGATATCCTAAATTTCACAGGCAAATGGATAGATTTGGAGAATATCTTCTTGAGTGAGGTCTCACAAACCCAGAAGGATAAACAGGAGATGTACTCACTCATTAGTGGAATTAAAAAAAAATGTCATTGTATACAAGAGCTCAAGGCTAGAATATAGCTAAATGAAACAGTGCTTCACTTCCGCATTGATGGTCTTTGGCAGGGGTGTCAATGAGGAAAGACTTGTTTTCTTTAAGGAGCTGACTACAGGGATATTAATTATGCTCCAGTAAATAAATGAGCAGCATGAATGGGCATTTTCGTAAATGGGGAGATCATAAGAGTAGGTATGAATGTGAGAGGACTGATAACTGAGGTAGATGGGGTACATGATGTAAAATCACCAAGCAATATATACATAAAGAAAACACTACTAACATGGTAAATAGTCTTAAATATTCTACACTGAATTGAGAAGACTCATCTAGTGAAGATTTGAATTTACAAAATTTCCATATATATTTTCTATATTACATATTATTGTTTACATAAAAATATAACCTCAAGCACTGAGTAAACCAAGGTTTCTAATGACTAAATCCTTAGAATTATGCAAGTATTAATTCTACTTGTTTATATTTAGACTTAGTCTGTATGATGAGGTCTCTTCTTGAGAATGACGTCATTTTATACATAATCACTAAGTCATGCACTTCCAGATATTCTATAAAACATGTTGTCTTCAATATTATTAAGATTTTAATGATATTACATCTTTCACAAATGCAAAATTGATACTACCTGATACATAATTGTTCATAGCATCAAAATCACAAATGTGAAGATGTACCCATCTTTCTTGCTTGCTTATTTTTCTTTCCCTTGTAGTTCAGAAACTTAACTCAGGATTTTATGTACTTTCCTTCAAATTTCTTCCTTTGACCTTTTCAGGACAGTTGCCTTTTTTGTGACTTGAATAAATTTTCCCCACAGCAAAAAAAGAAATAATCTAGTTCACTTCTCGAAATCTCTGCCCTTGGCCATGCATCATCCTAGTGACTTTGCTCCTTGAGTCTGGCCTCCATTCTAGGGTAGGCTTGAGTGTTCAGTTATTATACATATAATGAAAAGTATCAGTTCAACAGTATTTTCTTTTTCTTCTGACAAACAGCCTTTATTTAAAACAAAACAAACCACAAATACTTCTTCTGTTCCAGAAGAAGAATGAAAGATAGACGTGACAAAGACAAATATAGATCTTTTATAACAGAACTTTCTAGATAAAACTAATATAAAATGATGTAAATATTACAAGCTGGTGGTTGACATGGCTTAGAAACTTCTGTAAAAGACATTCTCAAGACTTGGCAAAAAATATTCAAAATATACAATATAATCCTAGCTAGAATCTGTTCTCTATGTGTCAATATGATCTTAGAATATGAGTGGGATTCTAGGGGTATCTAGTTAGAGAGCCAAATATTCTTTCTAGAAGTTCAAGACATTTTAAATGGAGTACTGTTTAGAAACAAGTGAAATACAAAGATTCTGAAGATCTCCTAAATTAACATAATCCAATAAATTTAGCACATCTCTGTCTCCTTGTGCTTAGCCACTGATTGAATATAGTAACAAAACAAATCATATATTGGACAAAACAGAAACAAGTGTCTAAATGCTGGTACATACTTGTAAAAAACTACTTACCAGAGGAGAAAATAGGTGTCACTTAATTTAAGAGAAACAGTGAACACAGCCTAACAATGTTTTCCACTGCAGCTTCAATCTCCCAAGATTTAAAAGCAAAAACCACATTATCATCATAAGCAACATTAGACTACAGGAAAGTAAATTTCAGTTTGCATTGCACTAAGTAGTCATTTCTTTCTGAAGCTATCATTGAAAGTATTTTATATGGTAGATTCAGAATAATTACTGAGCCACAATGTAGTAAATACAATAGCCAAGACAATCTTTGAAAACAAAAACTTAATTTTGAGTTCTTATCACATAGTTAGTGTTTGACTTTTTATGAATAAGACTTTAAATTTCACCAGGGAATGGCATGAAGTGTATAGCAACTACAGCGCTCTCTCTGTCTCTCTCTATCTCTGTCTCTCTGTCTCTGTCTCTCTTCTGGTATAGGGTTCCTCTTTCAAAGCAGAAAACATGTAGAGAACATACTAAGCTTGCCATGAGATCATGAGATTATTTTTCTCTTGATAATAAATTGAATGTAGAGTTAGAAATGTCTTCCTTGTCTGTTATCAGCTCTCCCAGTGGAGAGGTCTCATGCTTTTATTTCTTTATTTTGTAACAACTAACTGAAATTCTCTCAAATGACTCTATCTAAAGGTCAGCTACCTTTTTCCATCCAATTTAATTTTATCTACAAAATTTTGTAGCTTTGGATTTGGATTAGTGATAGTTAAAGATAACTGTAATGCCACAAGCATCCCTACTTCAGAGGTCAGAAAAATACAGGCTGTGAACCAACAAGAATTACTGAGTGCTAACCCTAGAACATTAACAAGTAAGAAAGACCCTCTAGCTATTAACCTCTATAGTTCATTTTAATAGCTCAGAATAGGGGAAAATGTAAAGTCATTTAAAAACTATGTAAGTTCCTAGAGATGCAAGCTTTGTTACAGTTATGAAGACGAGATGAGAAAGTGAGAATAATAGATTTGTCCATCAGAGGGACATCTGAATTTGTATTGGCAGAGAAACTAAAAACCAAAGGAAATACACAGAAGTAAAAAAAAAAAAAAAAATTGGTAGTGACATTAAAAGACAGGAGCCTTACCAATAGATTTTTAGTTTTCCATTCTTATTGAGGACAAAAGGTATTTCACATTTGCAGTCTTGCCTGAGAGGCTACTCACCACATCCCAGTTTTTGGAGACTTAAAAATCCCTCATATCTCCAGGGACAGCAGTCCTTTATTCTTTCAGTCTCAGTGGCTCCATGGTTTTGTGTGTTTCTTTTCTTTTTTAAATTTTTAATATTTTTTGTGACAAAGGTTTATCTCTAGCTGTCCTGGAACTTACTATGAAGACCAGTCTGGTCTTCAACTTACCTTTGCCACCCAAGTGGTGGACTTAAGCCTGTGTCACCACACCACACTCAGCCCTGGCTTTATTTTTCGCCTGTTAGTTACCATGGTCAGTTTCCCCCTCTTTTTGGCATTTGTGGTTTTTTTTTTGTTGTTTTTTTTTATGCTTCCTGTAAATACACTTGTTAATCTTATCTGAGTGATCAGGAGGAAGTCATCACAAAAGTCTTCAAATCTGAAAACCCTTATTCAAAACAAACTCACATTTGTTTACATTTACAGGGAACGTTTGCTAAATTCTTTACCCTCAGTCACATACATTCCTCTGGATACCTTCTGGGTTGGATGTGTTTTTGAAAAATCTAGAAATAAATAGGTAAAAGTAAGTGGATGCAATTTAAGTATTGACCAGTCATTCATTAAGGAGACTCTCTATTGTAACAGCATAATTTTAGCAAAGAAATGGAAAAATCATTAGTGTATATTATGTTGCTCATTTTAGAAATCAATAGTATGTGTTGTAATATCATCCTACCCTGAAGGGACCATCACTGAGTGTGTAAGGACAGAATTAGAAAATACGTGGCACAGAACAAATGCTTCTCATCTAAATCTTGTATACTAAAAGGTGTCAGAATAGCCCCATAAAGAGATAAACCTATATTTCACATCAAATTAGGTAGCCAGTGAACACAGAACTCACCAGTCATTTGGAAAAATACTAGAGTTAGTAATGCATTTTAAAAAATAATAAGGATTTTATTTTCTATAAAAGTTATATGAACCACTGGATAAACTTTGTGATCAATGACAATTTTAAAAATAAACTAAACACATAAACTCGATCAATATATTAATGAGGCCAGAACTGGCATAGAATAGTCCTGATTAGTATCTTACAAACAAAAATATAAGTTTTTAGGAACAAACTGAGAAAAAAGAATGAAATTTTGAAAGAGGTCAGTTCCTCTAGTCTAACCATTTGTATGTATTGTGAAAGAGTTTCAGCCTATGGCCATGATTTCTTGAATGCTCAGTTGGACATGAAAGATAATTATTTTTAAAAGAATTACACAAAATAAAATGCAAACATATACACACAGAGTTTAGGCAAAGACTTCACTGTTTTATAAAGATATACATTGAGTAGATATTGATTAGGGTTAAGGTTAGGCATTAGAGATAAGGATCTAACCATATTTATTTAATTTTCTCCAGTTCAGGAATTCTGGATTAAAAATGCTAAAACTGCCACAGAACTTGCATAATTTTGTTTTCTTCGACTCAATTCTTTCCATCCTATTCTAATGTCTCTCCATTTCCCATTGATATAAATAAGAAATACAAACACATAGTCAAATAATTTAAAATATTGATTAGCTTTTTTACATTTATGAAGTTATATGAATTATTTAATCATGTTTTAATAGATTGTAATATATTTATCAAGTATTTTAACAGATGTTGCCATTTTTAACACCTCTAACCATTTCTGCCTTAAAATATTTCTTTCTTTTTATCAAAATGAGTACAGCATTATGATACTACATAAATTTCTAAGCATGCTTTGGTAACTGAAGTATTGTGAAACTTTAGTTAATGGAAACTTTGTACTTAACATCATGTTGAAATATTTTCTGAAGAATGAGTGATTCCTTTTATTCATCATGAAAAATAACACTTCCCATGCTAAATGATGTTTATCCATCCACTTTTTCCTGTGCATAACTTAGAAATAGCATAGGTTACTTGACCTGTGTAATAATAGGACTGCCATATCAACATGGAAATAGAAAATAAAAGTAGGATTTGAAACTAATCGCACTTTTCAAGCGTCCTATCATAAACTTGTGCTGCAGGTTTTGTTTAGTCTGTGTTCTAATACCATGACTCTGCTTATTAACTAGGATATTGTTCATGAGTGGCTTTGCCTACAAGATATACACTTATAAAATGGCCTTAGTATAGCAAGGTCCAGCCATAAATTTATCAAGATTATGCTGGAATTGTGTAGAAACATTTCTAATTTTTACTTTCTATTGTGAAGAACAAATGAAAAATAGCAGTTACAAGACATAAGTTAAGATCCTGAAGTGTAAGAAGATCCTGAAGAAGTAACAGTAGGTGAAGTTCCCAGGAATTCTGCTGAAGAAACTCCAGAAGTGTGCAGCACAGCTGAATTAACATTAACACATCTCTAACTAAGCACATAAGTCAATCTGGTATCTACATCAAATTGGAATTCAGTGCAATTGCTACTGGTTTGTGTGCTCTTAATTATACCATCTTTGGGGGAAATTCTGAAAGAATATTCAACATAATATCTTTGAGCTTACAAAGATAGAGTCAGAGAACCATGTCGCCTTTCCCACTGGAGACTGTGTAGGGTGTGCTGGCCTCAATTCATTTGCAATTTTGACTCAGGTAAACAATCAGAGTGGTCATACTGTAGGCAATAAGTAACCCATGCTAAATTGGCTTAAGCCAATTTATTCACTATAAAATCAGGGTACTGAAAATGAGACAAGGTAAATAGAATTACATCTAAAATATAGTTTCACTAATTGAAATAAAACATGTTTTATTAAATTATATTTTGGTCATAAAACATATTAAAATAGAAAATGTGTAGAGACACATTGATATGTAAGTATGTATGTATGTATGTATAGAGACAGTGTTCTTACCACAAAATAGCAAAAGTAAATGCATTCTAAATCTTGTGGAATGATTCAACTTCTTATTTAAGAAGTCTCGTTATTTGAACATAGGTTTTTTTCTTCATATTTAAAGTAAATCTCATTCAGACAAAATTACCTGAGTTTTGATGTCCTCACAAATTTGTGTTTCTAAATAGAAAAATGTATCTATGCATTTTTTCAAACTTTGTGGTTTCTTCGCCCCTTTACTTGCGTCACAGGACAAAGATATTTTTTCTTTTCAGTTATAAAACTGCTAGATTTTAACACTATAGCACAAAAAACATTAAATACAATTTATTTTGTAATTGTGTTGTGTAAACAAAAAAACTGCCATTCTAAATGTTGATAATCCTCACACAGCTATGTTTTGCAGAGGTGTTATTCACTTTAAAACATAATTCAATGACTTAAATGTTTTAAACAATTGGAAACTCTTCAAATGTTTGAGTTAAACTCATTCTATTTGCATGACTGGCTAAGAGTTAGACAGAGCAATGAGCAGAAAGAGATATCTCTCAAGGTGCAGGCTTATCTGTGGCAAGATAATAAGACATTATTAGGACTTGACTTAGAGTTGTGTGTAAGATATGATCTCAAATGCTCACACATCTCAGATCAAAATGTCATATTCTGTTCATTGAGAATTTCTCAAATAGTGTTTTAGTTTCATCTTTAAATTTTTTTGTCCAATATATTTTCCATAACAACTTAAAAACAAGAAGCCAGATAACTCTGATTTCCTCATCCTAATATCAAGACTGGGTTAGGTGTTCCTCTAGTGCCTGGAGTGGATGCTGAACTAATCCACCTTGGGACCTCTTGTTCTTTCTAGGGAGGAGATGGGAGGATGGGGAGAAGAGAGAATGACCTTAAGGGGCTGGGAGGATGAAGGGAGTTTGAACAAAGGGATACATGGATACATAAAAAATGAGAATTTATTCTATAAATATAAAATAAGAAAGAAACCAGAAGCCATCTTAAAATGGAAAGATCAAATAAAAGCAAAATCATAGCAAAACAATGCTGTATACCCTGAGGATGCTAGACTTGAACACCTTCCTCATTTCTATCTGCTAGGTAAGCATTTTCATTTCCTCAGTTTTTTTGGTTGCAGCCTCTATCCTATAGTGAGTTAGTTAACTTTTAACATTTCTTATTTCTTTGATTTATATTATTTTTCTCATTGTTAGCATTATTGTCATTATAATAGTCATAATCTTTTACAAATCAAACGTAAACAAATGTCAAACAACAGTGATTCTTGACACAACTCATTCCTCTTCTGTGGCTGGATATCTAAAGAATAAATTCACATACTTACACTGCAGAATCAAAACAAACTAACAAACAATAAACTCCTGCTATAGTCTAGTCTGAAGTTCTCAGCAGGGTTATGTCATGAAGGCCTGTAACTCCACTGGTGAAGTGAATTTTTGAGAGTCTGTGAAGTCATTTGATACTGGGGCCTAATTGGTAGAAATAGGGTAGTATAGGCCACTGTGGAAGGGATTGGGGAGGTTGTCCTGGCCACAACCTTATCCTCTATTTCCTATGTGCCACAATATAAGTAGTTACCCGCTGCTATATGCTTTCGGTTAATTTTATGGATTTAAGTACTATGAATAACATTTCTGAAACTATGAGCCCAAATAAATATTTCCTGCTTTTAAATTGTATTTTCTTATACTGACAGAAACCTAAGATAGAGATGTTCCCTTCTCATTAGACACAATCATTAAACACAACATTTCCCATTTCTTTCCTATAGAATCTCTGTGACATTGGAGGGAGTAATGTTTCTATCTGAAGAGAGAAAGGGTGTTGGGTGTATACATAAATAAAGTAAAATCTGAATAAAAATTCTGTAATTATTCATTAAAACAATTGTGAGAAGTGGCTAGCTATGTCTACTGTTTTTATGTTACTTGTAGATTGATTGCCTCACATAAAGCAGAAGAATTAAAGGAGGTTAGACAGTCTAGTAGTTCATATAATGGTAATTTAATTATGAACTAGATAGGGAAAAACCAAGAAAGCTACATAATCATAATATTTTAGATGGTATAATATATGATAGTCTTATCTCATATCTTGATATATATGTATACATAGGACACACGAGTGCACGCACGCACACACACACATATACATACACACACACACACACATATATATACTAAATATAGTCTTTCAATCTAGTGCATCCAGTAGATTGCACTATTGCAATATGTTTTGTAAATATTTAACATATTATATTCAACATATTGTAGTAATATGCTTCTGGCCCAGAATTTATGACCTAGACTGAGGTTCTGACCCACACTCCCATAGTCCCATAGAAATACACAGATGCTTATATTAACTTTACGCTGATTGGCCTAAGGCTCAGCATATAACTTGCTAACTTTTTACTCTTAAACTAACCCATGATTCTTATCTTGTTTGACTATGCATCTCAGTACCTTTTCTCAGCAGCATTTGGACTTTTTTCCTCTGTGTCTCAGTGGTATCTCTTTGGCATCTCAGTGGCCCCTCTGCTCTGCTTTTTCTGTTCTTAGAGCTTCCTTAGTCTGTTAGCCCTGCCCATTCTTCCTATCTGCCTTCAACCAATCAGGGGTTTTATTAAACCTGTAGGGGAGTCAATTATTTACAATGGAACAGAACACAATCCCACTACATTTCTTTTTTAAAAAACAAAAAAGAACCCCCAAATCTAATTTCCTTTGTATATTTTTTCACCATTATCTATAACAACTTGTAACCAACACAGTAAACAAAGATAAACATCCATAATCCATTTTTTGGGGGAATGTGGGCATAGTTCTCTAGGCTAATTCCTGCTGAATAGGGCTTCTGCCAATCCCATAGAGAGCCAAAGATAAATTTAGGATTATGAACAAGTTCTTAGTGGAGTAGTATTTAATGGTGGGTCATCTCAGCCATACTTCTTGAAAATGTTCTGGATGCAGAACTCAGAGGAAACTGCAACAGAGGTGCTCTGAAATGCTTAATCTCCTGGGTCATTTCTACTGGAGACTTTTCAAGGGTCTTCCTTATTCAAACTTTATTTTCTTTACCCAGGAATAAATCCACAGACTCTCATTGTCTATAGAAATAAAGAGAAAAGCTCTTTTCCAAAGTAGCATATCTTTTGATTTCAATTTTAATGTCAACTCATTTACAAAATATATACGTTGGATTGATTCAGTAGCATTTATAATCAAATGTCTTTTAGAATCTTTAACTACTTCATTTTCAGTTAAAATACTTAAATGTGGTAGGAATGTTCATTTGTATGCAGTGAAACTTATTTTGTAAATAAAGGAATTGTTTGGCCTGTGGCAAGCACAGTAGCAGTAGGCAGGAAATCAGAGCCAGATAGAGGAGGATGGAGTTAAAACAGACTCCATGAAGCCACCAAAGAAAAAAGATGTAAGGGGGCAGGTGAGGCATGGTCACAGCTATGGGGCCAGGTAGATTAATGGAAATGAGTTGAATTAAGATGAAAGAGCCAGCTAGTTGGGGCTGGAGAGATGGCTCAGAGATTAAGAACACTGACTGTTCTTCTAGAGGTCCTGAGTTCAATTCCCAGAAACCACATGGTGGCTCACAACCATCTCTGATGGCATCTGGTACCCTCTTCTGTATACTGAATATATAATAAATAAATATTTATTTAAAAAAAAGAAAAAAAAGGAAAGAGCCAGCTAGCAATGTGCCTGAGACATAGAACAAACAGTAAAAAAATAACATAAGCATCTGAGTCATTTTGGGGGGGTAGAAGCCACCATGAACAGGTCAGACCTCTGGCCCAAAGTTGGTCAGAAATCTGATACAACACTTACAGTCATGACAATAACATGCATTATCCAGACAGTCTTTGTAATATCTATCTTTACATGGCTTATTGTTTTTATCAACTTTATTTCTTTTTTAAGGAATTTTTTCTTTTCTCTCTTAAGCCTAAATATATTTTTCACACACTGTAGACCATTTAGAGGTTTTTAAAATCTATCTCTACTGTATCTATCTCTACTGTATTATCTCTTTTTTTTTCTGTTTCTGACCACATCTTTACTTCAGTAGTGTAGCGGGGAAATTAGGAACTGTATATGTAAAAGATTGTGTCATAGGAATGGAGATGAGCTGGGCGTGGTTAACTGAAAAGGATTTTGGAAGTAGACTTTTGAGGGAGGGGACTAGGACAAGAAGTCGTTATTTTTTTATGAGAGTTTTTTGACCGAGTGCATAGTTTGTTTTAGCTGTCTAAGAGTTTAGACGTACGACATAGAGATAAAAAATCTTTTTTAAAAAGGCTTTGACGCGCGCTGTAACCTCATCTTGTCGTTTTTTTTTTTAAAACCGGCTTTATTTTATAAGCTATTTTTACTAAATAAACCCTGTTTAAAACATATCTTAAGACGAGTTTTTACTATAATCATTATACTTACAAACAACTATTAACCAAAAAATAAATAAAAATAAATTAACATAATACAAATATTTATACATTAATACAAATAAAAAATCAATCTATATGTTTAATTTAAATAATATATATATTAATACAAAGTTAAACATAATACAAATGCTTATATATTAACACAAACAAAAAATTAATCTATATGTCTAATTAAAATAATATATATTAATACAAAGTTAAATATATACTTGCCCTATTTTACACGTGTCTACCTCTGTCTAAAACATTTTACACACTAATATATATTAAATACATTGTCATTTCCATAATACAATTTCTACCTC